>JASDQU010244833.1:0-32519 GCA_032191745.1 Picea mariana
CATCTGCATCTATTTGACCTTCAAATATGGGAATATCAAAATTAACCTGTACCTTGAAAGGCGAGGTGCCTCCAAATTGGCTGCTTGATGAATATGCGCCTGATGCTATCGGTAGGCGTTGAAGGATGTGGGAAAAATTCTCCATCATTTCGTCCCTCTGTCGCGTGAGAGCTTGCTCAAGCAACAGACTGATAGGATTGTCTGCTCCATCGTTTTTCTTTTCTTCCACCATTGAGGGTTTCTTGGGTGTGCGAGAGCGATTTTCCTCAAGAGAGACAAGCTCGAGACCCAACTTTCTATACTCAGACCTCGTCGGGGGGACATGCACTGAAAACGATCAAGAGCAGCCTGCTCTGATACCACTGATCCGGATTATTTTCGGCACGAAATGAGAGTGAAGATATAACATAGAAATATTTAGAGATATTGCAAGAGAGACAACAATATAACAAAGATATAGCAGAAATATAAAAAGATTCATAGATATACAGTAATACACGATTTCTATTAATGAAATAAATGTACAGAGACTGTAAAAGTATAGAGTGAAAGACTCGCTAGAATGGTGGTAGCTTATCTCTAAGAAGAGATGTGACGGCTACTCGCATCCGTGAGAAGATGATTACAATAAGGCTCTGAAGGCCTTTTTACAATAATAAGGAATGCCAAAAACCCTAGACATCCAAAAACCTAACCCTGGGAGATGAAGCGCCAAAAGTCATGTGGGCCCCGTTTGGGTAAGTTGGTGCATCAACTTCCCGGGGTCGTAACTTTTGCATACGATCTCCGTTTTAGGCGTATGATGGCTCGTTGGAAAGATATATATGAGGAATACAACTTTTGGATGGAGCAACATCGATCTACGATCCATGTTGCTCCCCGTTTTCTCAAAAAACATCGTTTAGGGCCTCAAAATGGCCTCGGAAGTTAAAAACTGCTAAAAATAGTAAATTACCAAAATTGCCAGAAACATGTTTTGGGCTAGTTGGAGAAGGTGGGTGGCCACCGATATCCACCTGGATCATGAAACCTTGACAGGAGGTCAACAAGTATATCAGGTCCTACACTGCCTGCACTATTGCCAAACCAACCACTAAGAAACAGGGCCTGTACACCCCTCTTCCTACTCCTGACAGGCCATGGGAATCCATCTCAATGGACTACATGTCAGACCTACCATCCACCAAGCAGGGAAATGACTGCGTTTTTGTGGTTGTTGATCGCTTTTATAAGATGGCAATTCTAGTTGCCTGCAAGAAGAGCATCACAACAGAGGCCACTGCCAAGCTCTTCTTTGAATGAGTCTGGGTACATTTTGGAATCCCACAAACCATTGTCTCAGATCAGGATAGTCAATTTCTCAGCACATTTTGGTCGAGCCTTTGGTCATTGCTGGACACCAAGCTCACCAAATCCACATCCTTCCACCCCCAGACAGATGGCCAAACCAAGGTTGTAAATCGAATGATTGTGCATATCTTTCACATGTATAATTCAAAGCACCCTCGCACATGGGATGAGAGCATTCCCTATGTCCATCATAGCTACAACCGATCCCTGCATAGCTCAACTAGCCACAACCCCTTTCAAGTGGGGTTGGGATTCCAACCATTGGGACCCATAGATGTTGCACTTCCCCTTGCGGTCACCTCGACTGACTCATCTCTTGCTCCAACTGAAGCTGACAAAGCCACCCGGTTCATTGAGCAGATCCAGCACATCCACCAACAGGTTTAGGATATCCTACATAAGTCCAATGACAAGTACAAACAACGCCATGATCAACATCGGGTGCCGCATAAGTTTCAGGTGGGCGACAAAGTTTGGTTGCGCTTGCAGAAAGAACACCTTATAGGACCCCATCGGAAGCTTCGCCCACTCCGTTATGGGCCGTACACTATCACCAAGGCTATGGGGGATAATTCTTTTGAGCTCAACATTCCTCCTTTCCTTGGTCTGCACCTAGTGTTCAACATGGATCTCCTTCGCCCTTATTTCCCACCATTATTGGACACCTTAGAAGTAGCAGAACAACTGAAACCAACAGAGCTCAACCCTAACTTCCTACAACAAGCATCCAATGATCAGATTGTGGACAGACAGATCAAGGGCACTCGACAACAAAGGATCCATCTTTTCCGAGTTGTCAAAGCAGGGCAACTCCTACACCAAGGCAAGTGGCTCACCCGGGGCCAAATTCAACAGAAATTTCCTCATCTGATGGGGGACCTCAATGCAATGGAGAAAATTTATTAATAAGGAGGGAGTATTGATCCAGGTGGATATCGGTGGCCATCCACCTTTTCCAATTGGCTCAAAACAATTTTCTGACAATTTTGCCAATTTACTATTTTTAGCAGTTTTAACTTCTGGGGCCATTTTGAGGGCCTAAATGAAGGTTTTTCAGGATCAAGCTCCTCAATAATAGCCAAAGGCATCATTGATCCCCCAAAATGAATCTCCTTGATGATACCTTTCCAACGGGCTATCACACGCCTAAAACATAGATTGTATGAAAAAGTTACGACCCCAGGAAGTTGATGTACTAACTTACCCAAACGGGGCCCACATGACTTTTGGCACTTCATCTCCTAGGGTTAGGTTTTTGGATGTCTAGGGTTTTTTTTCATTCTTGATTATTGTAAAAAGGCCTTCAGAGCCTCATTGTAATCTTCTTCTTGTGAATGCGTGCTGCCGTCACATCTCTTCTCAGAGATAAGCTGCCACCATTCCAACAAGCTTGTTTCTGCTGCATTTTACAGTGTCAACTTATTTCATTATTGAATAGAAAACCAGTTTTACTGTATCTATGTTATTTTGTGTTAAGCACTTGTTAATAATCTGTATTCATTTCATTCTGCTCATAAAATATAGATCACTCATTCTCCCCCTGTGACCATCGATCTCCCTAGAACCATGCCTTTGTGCTCTTTCTTCAAGCATTTACCTTTGCATTTGATAAATCTCTCCCCCTTTGTCATCAATGGAAAAGGTATCTTTCCATCCAAGGCTGCTCCCCCTAACTGAATTTTCCTTGGGGATACTCCCCCTAACTAAAATCTTCCTCAACCTAAAATTTCATCTTTATGGTGCTTCCTCATGTAAATATAAGACATATAAGATAAGCATTCAAAACCATTCATTTTGGAGTAGAAATTACTCCGAGTTTCTGGTGAAAATACTCAAAGGCTTCCCTTGGAAGTGTTTTTGTAAAAATGTCTGCCACTTGTTCTTTTGTGGCCACATATTCAACTCTGATGTTCCTCTCTGCAACCTATTCCCGTAGAAAGTGATACTTTATTGGAATGTGCTTTGTCTTGGAGTGCATCACCGGGTTCTTTGAGATATTGATGGTGCTTGTATTATCACAATAGATTGGAATGGGCTCATTATACTCAACCTGTATATCTATCAAAGTTTGTTTCATCCATAGAACCTAAGTACAACATCCTTTTGTTGCAATACACTCTGCTTCGGTTGTAGATAAATATATCGATGATTGTTTCTTGATTATCCAAGATACTAAACACTCACCCAAGTAGAACGTTGCTCCACTGGTGCTTCATCGATCATCAATGCAACCCGTCCAATCTAAATCTTTATAGGAAATAAGTGATAGATCCTTTCCTTTTGGATACCATAATCCAAACTCTTATGTTCCTTTGAGATATCTAAAAATCCTCTTCACTGCTAATACATGTGATTCCTTTGGTGCTGCTTGAAATTGCACCAACTGTCCAACTGCCTGCATTACATATGTTTTGGATGTTGTCACATATAGTAAGCTACCAATCATTGACATGTATTTCATCTGGTCTATAGACTTTGAATCATCATCTTTTCTCAACTTGCAACTGGTTTGCATAGGAGTGGTAACTAGTTTTCAATCTTCCATTCCGAACCTGTTTAGCATTTCTCTGATATACTTAGTTTGAGAAATAAAAATTGCTTGGTTTCTTTGATGTATCTGAATACCTAGAAAGAAGGATAGTTCTCCAAGTAATGATATTTCAAATTCATTCTACATATCTTTTGCAAATTTCTGGCTTAACCTATCATCAGTACTTCCAAAAATAATATCATCAATATAAGCTTCAATTAATAAAATACCATCTTGAGTTACCTTGATGTAGAGGTTGTTTTCTGCACTGCCTTTTCTGAACCCTGCCTATTGTAGATATTTATCCAGTCCAGAGTATCATGCTCTAGGAACTAGTTGTTCAATGTAGACTTCTTCTTCAAGTTCCTCATTCATAAAAGATGTGATCTGGATTTTACGAGAAGAACGAAATGAATACAGATTATTAACAGGTTCTTAACACAAAATAATATAGATACAGTAAAACTAGTTTTCTATTCAATAACAAAATACGCTGAAACTGTAAAATGCAGCGGAAACAAGCTTGCTGGAATGGTGGCGGCTTGTCTCTGAGAAGAGATGTGACGACAACGCACATTCGCAAGAAGAAGGTTACAATGAGGCTCTGAAGGACTTTTTACAATAAGAAAGAATTCCAAAAATCCTAGACATCCAAAAACCTAACCCTAGGAGATGAAGCGCCAAAAGTCACGTGGGCCCTGTTTGGGTAAGCTAGTACATCAACTTCCCGGGGTTGTAACTTTCACATACGATCTCCGTTTTAGGCATGTGATAGCCCATTGGAAAGGTATCACCGAGGAGATTCATTTTGGGGGCTCAATGATTCCTTTAGCTATCATTCATGAGATCGATACCGAAAAACCTTCATTTAGGCCCTCAAAATGGCCCCGGAAGTAAAAACTGCTAAAAATAGTAAATTGCCAAAAATGTCAGAAAATTGTTTTGAGCCAGTTGGAAAAGGTGTGTGGCCACCGATATCCATCTAGATCAAGATGATTTCACATCAATGATCCATCTTCCCCTTTCTGGTTCTGTCTCAGAGTCAGAATCTGCATCTGATTCAGAGGCTTTCACTTCAGCCACCAGTGACTGCTTTGAGCGACAGTCATCAGTGTTATGCCAAGGGATCTTATGGAAGTCGCACCAATTCCCGATATCTTTCTTTGTCTTTCCGGTTTCCTTCTTTTCTTGCGGCTTGTGCTGGTTGTTTTGATACTGTCCATCTTTGCTTTGTCCTTTGTTCGGTGGGTTGGGGCCACCCTTTCCCGGCTTTTGTTGTGAGGGGTTCCTAGGCCCAAATTGTCGCATATTTTGTTTGAGCTTCTGCTCGTTTTTGACGTCATATCGGTAGGCCACACCCAAGGATGAGATGTCCAAAAATTCCATTTTGGTATGGATGTATCTATGCAGAGCACCGTGATACTTGAGCACCAGATGTCACTCCGAATCTTTGATACCCAACTTGGTGCGCAAGGTATGGAAGATATTTTTGAAATCTGGCACTGCTTTGTCTCTTTCTTGCCACAGTGTGGTCCATTTGGTATATAGGTCATCATAACTTCCGACAGGGTAGTATTGTTCCTTAATAGCATCCCCGAAGGATTCCCAGGTGGCCATGACTGAAAATAATGAGGTTTCCTCTGTTTCCTTTTGCTCACAGAAAGTTTCCCACCAATCTTTGACATGGGGAACGACTTTGAGGAGCGCAAAAGTAATCTTTTCTCTATTCGAAAATTTATGAATAGAAAAATACCCTTCTAGTAGATTCAACCACTTGTCTACAACATCTGTGTCTATATGAACTACAAATATAGGAATATCAAAGTTTATTTGTACCTTGAATGGGGTGGCGCCTCTGTTTGAAGAAGATGCGTCGCCTGTTGGTAGTCGTCGAAGGATTTGCGCAAAACTATCCATCATCTCGTTCCTCTGTTGTGTGAGGGCTTCCTCAATCAAAAGTTTGAAAGGATCTCTTGTCCTGTCATCTTTCTTTTCTCCTACCATGGGAGGTCGCTTGGGCGTGCGAGAGCTTCTGTCCTCAAGAGAAACAAGCTCGAGACCCAAGTCTTTGTACTCCGACCTCGTTGGGGACATGCATTAAGACGACAAGGAGTAGACCACTTTGATACCACTGATCCAGATTTTATGAGCAGAACGAAATGAATACAGATTATTAACAGGTGCTTAACACAAAATAACAGAGATATAGTAAAATTGGTTTTCTATTCAATAACGAAATAAACTGAAACTGTAAAATGCAGCGGAAACAAGCTTGCTGGAATGGTGGCGGCTTATCTCTGAGAAGAGATGTGATGGAAGTGTGCATTTGCAAGAAGAAGGTTACAATGAGGCTCTGAAGGCCTTTTTACAATAAGCAATAATTTTAAAAACCCTAGACATCCAAAAACCTAACCCTAGGAGATGAAGCACCAAAAGTCATGTGGGCCATGTTTGGGTAAGCTAGTACATCAACTTCCCGGGGTCGTAACTTTCGAATACGATCTCCGTTTTAGGCGTGTGATAGCCCGTTGGAAAGGTATCATCGAGGAGATTCATTTTTTGGGCTCAATGATGCCTTTTAATATCATTGAGGAGATTGATACTGAAAAACCTTCATTTAGGCCCTCAAAATGGCCCCGGAAGTAAAAACTGCTAAAAATAGTAAACTGCCAAAAATGTCAGAAAACTGTTTTGAGCCAGTTGGAAAAGGTGGGTGGCCACCGATATCCATATGGATCAAGATGATTTCACATCCATATATGTCCATACTGTTCAATACTTTGTTACACAACTATCCATAATTTTGATTCATATATCACTTTACTATCATGAAGTACTGCTACAACTGATGAATCTATCATATTGTATTTCTGCTAACTAAATGCACTGAATCTGTCTACTCAAATTCTGCAAGTTTCTCGAAGGATGTTTCTCTGCTCTGTCTCGACTACCACATAGACTCCCCCTATCTAATATTCATATTACTTGGGAGTCTCTAAGTCGGATGGCTCAAAACAATTCCTTCTCTGATGTGTATTCATCATCATCTTCATTGGTAGATTCATTATCTCTCTGAGCTCTGACTTCTTTCTTTCTGTCTATGGATTTATATTTCACTACAATGCATGAAAGTACAATCTCTTGAACCTGTTCCTTATTTACCTGTCCTTCTTTTCTTTTATTTATTTTCCAAACCTTTATGTATATGACATCTTTCTTTTTATCTATAGAATTTTCTTCATCTCGTTTTATTTCCAATCTTGCGATCTCTGGGACCTGGTATTTGTTCACCTGTTCTTCATGTTTTCTTATCCATACTTTCTTATATCTGATATTAGTGTTCTCTTTCATGGAAGTATCGATCATGCTTATACAATCACTAGCTATGTGTCCATAGTTATGACATTTGTAACATTCAATGTTAAGTGGGGCCACATAGGCATTTATTGTTTGAACATTTCTTTTATAATCCCTGCAATCTGCAACCTTATGTCCAAAATTAGTACAACAAAAACAATGACCATAAAAGAAATTTGCATACCTGGGAGTGAATGATCTTCTTTGTGGTGCAGTCCTTCTAAATTTCTGCCTTGACTAATCATGATCATGATTGAATATTCTTTGTGGCTTGAACATGAATGGTCTTCTTGAATATGTATCTTCAATAGTTTTCTTAGATTATGGTTGACCATGATTCCGTCCTTTGATTACTTCTGCATAAATCTTTCTATTTTCTTCATTTTTCTTTTCTAGCAACCTTGAGTGCTTCTCTTCATTCTCTATAACTGATGTGGATGTTTCTATCTCTTCAACATGCTTGTTGATCTTGACGATTTTACTTCTCAATGTGACAACTTCTTCTTCTTCAAGCTTCTCAACCTCTTCTTCTTTTTTCATTATCTGATACTTCATGAATTCTTCTGTTTTTTTGCTTCTTCAAGCTGAATTTTTAATGTGATTATTTCTTCTTCAAGTCCTTTCTCTTCTTGACCAAACTCTAGCTCAAGCTGGTTTAGATCATTAGTTCTTTCCTTAAGATGATTTATCAATATATTCTCTCTCATTTCTACTTCTTCCTTCTGTGTTTCTATGTTGGCTTCCAAATACTTCTTTTGATATTCAAGATTTTCTTCGATCTTTCAGGCTTCTTTTAGCTGAGTTCTTAAGTTCTCGATGACCTGTTGGGATTCATAAAAAATGTGAACATATTCCTTTTGTTTCATCAATTCTTTATTGAGTGACTTGTTATCTTCTCTTAGTTCATCTAAAGCACTAATCAATTCTCCTTCATAATTGTCTTCCTTTTCAATTAGTTTTTTGGTCTCATTTTCTTCATGGCATTCTATTTCAAGATGTACGTGTTTTTCCCACTTAAAGAAAAACAACATACCTCTGGTTATTATGTACTCTTCATCTTCTGAATCTATTTGACATGGTGAACATAATTATTCTTGATCTGTATCTGCATCTTCTTTGGTATTTTCTGAATCTGCAACGAGTGAAGAATATATGTCATGTAACTTATCCCAAAGTTCTTTGGCTGATGAACATTTACCAACCTCTTCTCTTACCGGATTAGGTAATCCTTCCCAGATGAAATCCATTGCTATTGTTTTATTCTTCTTCAATTCCTTCTTGGCTACAGTCTTTTCCCTTTTTGAACTATCATGTCCTGTAACAATTGATAGCCAAATATAATGCCCATGTGCCTGTAAAAATAATTTCATCCTTCTACTTCACATCTCATACTTTAAACCATTCTGACTATTAAACATTGGTACTCCATTCTCAGAATAATCCATGATCTCCTTCCAGTGGTTAAACCGTTTCCTGAAGGAACCTGCTCTGAAACCAATTATTGGATTACTGAGAGGGGGGGTGAATCGGTAATAGAGTAATTCAATCCTTTTTAACCATAAATGCAAGTGTTATATCAATCTAACATTATCATCCAATAGCTTCAGAGTAAATAAACAATGAACAAATGAACAATCATACACATACACAGTACACCAATGTTTTTAAGTGGAAACCCAAAGCGAGAGAAAACCACATAATGTTTTTTCTTATATGTCTTTAAGAATTACATTCATTGGAAGCACCAACTTTCTTTATTTTCCAGCTGCAACTGGAAGGAGGCTCCAACCCCCTAGTTTCTTAGGCTACAACCTGAAGGAAGCTCCAACTCCCCAATTCTCTGGCTACAACCAGAAGGAGGCTACAACCCCCTAGTTTCTCAGGCTACAACCTGAGGGAAGATCCAACTCCTCAATTCTTTGGATATAACCAGAAGGAGGCTACAACCCCCTATCTTCTCCATCTACAAACAAAAGGTGTCTACAACCACCTATCCTTTCCCCATCCAACCACCCTGATGTAGAAGTAGAATGATGGAACCACTGTCACACTATCACAGTGAGATATATTGTTGTAAACCTATACCAATCAACATGTAATCAAACTGGAACAACATTTACCAATAACCTGTGCCAACATGTACCTCAACCTGTACCATAAACAAATGCATCAACCATGCACCAAACCTGTACAAATAACCTGCCACATTAAACTGTCCAAACAACCTGTAACCAACATGTACCATAAACAAGTGCATCAACCATGCACCAACCTGTACCTCAACCTATACCATCAATGAGTGCATCAACCATGCACCAAATATGTACCAATCATGCATCAAATACACATAAACTATGACTCATCAAGATGTACCAACATCATCAACTATACACCTCATGTATGTGCCAACTCATCAACTACTTGTCTCAACCATATACCCAACATGTACCTCAACCAAAATACCTCATCAATTTCATCATCCAAATATGATTTGTAACTCTATAATAGACCTGGTGTATATGATCACATACCTACAAACCTTCCTTAACTTTAACAACAAGAGACTAGCATTTTCATCAAACTTTACTTTAGTCTCACAGGACTAATTTTGGATTAGTCAACAATCGTAACTTGAAATAATCATAACTATGTACATGTAATGAATAAATATATGAAAATGGTACACAATTTTCTTCAGTGTATTTTATGCAATTCCTCCAGATTTCACTACTTGGAACCTCTCAGAAAAGGATTTATAGAAAAAATGGCATACCTTGTTGAATTCTGGCTTATTCTAGAGAGCAAACTTGTAGAACGTTCCTCACACATAATATTTGTTGTATGGATTTGAAAATTGTACAAAGAATACTAAATACTATACTCTAACCAATACATTTAGTCTTACATAATTTGAATATGTTATGAATAAGTTATGACATTTTTACCTGAAACACCTATTTTATACTAGTTTCAGGACTAGACACAAACCATATTTTCCACGACGTGTAAATCCAAAAATACAACGACCCATAAGATTAAATTTTTATCACAACTACTTGGATATGTTTCCTCAATGGCCTCCCAATTTCACGGTCTACATAATTCTAGAATTTTTTTTATTGAGAAATGGTGAGATGACCTGTAAATAAGATACCTTAGAAAGCATCATCAAAATAATTTATCTTCCCTTGAATTTCAGTCTTATTTACTTCACCTTCCCTCTAAAATTTGGCTTAGATATCCTTTGGTTACCTTAGTCACTTGTGGATATTCAATATGCTCAAGTGTGATTAAAAATGAGAGACACTTGCCTCTTATTTATACTTTCATGTAGCTTCCTCAAGGGATTACCTTCTAACCATCTTAACCCACTTTCCTTATTTTAGGGCTAACCCACTTCTAACCACTTGCCCACTTAGTAATTTCTCCATTAAATTTATTATTTAAATAATTTCTTTTGTATCCACTTTGACTTATAGTACACTCATCACTTCACTTTATTATTTAAATTACCTTCTAACCATCTTAACCCACTTTCCTTATTTTAGGACTAACCCACTTCTAACCACTTATCCACTTAGTAAATTCTTCATTAAATTTATTATTTAAATAATTTATTTTGTATCCACTTTGACTTATAGTACAATCGTCACTTCACTTTATTATTTAAATAATTTTTTCTTTTCAACCACTTTGACTACTTTGACCTTTTGGGGCTTCTAGATGACTCATGAGGGTTCTCCAACTTCACATGGACATAACTCTCTAACCGTGAGGAGTTATGTGACATTTCACATACCATCGGAAATGACATGACACATAATGTCCATATAGAATAGTCTTACCTACAAATATATCAAATCTCATACCATTATCCATCAAACAAACTTGGGTCCATTACACAAACCATTGTGCTACCGGAATTCCCTAACAGACTTTCTTCAAGGGTTGAAATCAATGACAACGAACCCAATTAATCAACATTGTTCATTATATCAACGGGTTATCCTCTTACACCCCTTTTTATAGAAGAGACTAGTCCTTACCCTCACCTTTAAGATTTGTATAGAAATGTTTCTTTTTGCAAGAATATGGGGAGGCAACTCTGCAAACCTTTTTATACGATGGGATGGTATTTAAGTTGGAGGATGGTTATTTTTTTATTTATATAGATTACCTTTACATATTGTCCTGATGTAAGGGATACTTAAGTGAGGGTAACCAATCTGAAGATATGACACAATTGAACATTTTAATGTGTAGTGGATGGAACCATTGGAAAATAGAGAAAAGATATATGTAGCCCCTACTCGTCTTCTTCCATTGAAATTAAATGGATGTGTCCATGGATTAATTGTCAGATCAACCTCCTTGCTACTCTTTTATAAAAATACTCTACTCACCCACTCAAGGATTTGGATGGATTGTATTAGTAGCCTATAGGTTTGATGAGATCAATGCTACTTTTTCAATATATTTTCTGGTAGTTAAGGGCTATAAGAAATTGTTATAAGAGATTCCCTGAAAGTCTAGTTTGAAAAGAATATGGAATTTTGATCCAAGAACTAAAAATGACTAACTAAACAAGCAGTTTTTAATCATGATAAAGTACTCATTACTCAAATCATGTTCAATAAGATGACAAAATTTGATTATAATAACATTTTCTTTTGAAGTAAAATACTCCCCTTTTTTCTTAGCTTCCTTGAAAATGTCCATTTGTAAATGAATACCTGCAAAATTTCTTATACTCCCTGTCAAAAACCACACTCAAAAATATTTACATATGTACAATAGAAAATCAAAATATTTCAAGAACAGGGAGAAGGAGAAGAAACTTCTCCATCTACCAAGGCCAGTTCTTTGTCGACTGACATGACTTGTATAAAGTCTTCTTTAGAAACAAGATTGTGGTAAAGTTTAAGTCTATGCTCATTTACTACAAAAGAGACTTGTTCATCATCAATTGTTTTTATTTTTACAGCCCCATTATCAAACATGGTAACCACTTCATAAGGACCCAACCATCGAGTGGTAAGTTTTCCTTTAAAAGTTTTAGACCTTGAATCAAACAATAGATCCCAATCTCCAGGTTGAAATTTCTTCTTTTTAATGAATTTATCATGCCATTTGCTTCTCTGCTTTTGAACTAAGAGTGTCCTTTGGATAGCATCCTGTATAATTTCATCCAATTCGTTCAATTGTAGGACTCATTGTTTTTGTGCCTCATCTAAATCTAATCCCAATTGTGCAACAATATGAAAGGTTCTTACTTGGAATTCAATAGGTAAGAGTACTTGTTTTCTGTAAACCAATTCGTATGGGGTATGTCCAGTGGTGTTTCTCCACGTGGTGTGATATGCCCACAAAGCCCCTGGAAGTCTATCAACCCAATATCTATGGTGTAGTTGGACAATTTTTTTCAAGATAGTTTCCAATACTTTGTTTGTTGATTCCACTTGGTCATTAGCTTGTGGGTGGTATGGAGAGGACTTACGATGTTTTATCCCATACTTTTCTGTTAATTCCTTCATCAACTTAGAAGTAAATTGTGTACCCTGGTCTGTGACAATCTCACGAGGAATGCCAAAGAGGGTAAAAATATCTTCATAAATAAACTCAACAACAAATTTTTCAGTATCCCTAAACAAGTATTTTTCCTCTACCCACTTAGTGACATAATATGTGCAAATGATAATATAGTTATTTTTACGAGACATGAGGGAAATTGGTCCTACAAAATCAAGGGCCCATTTGTCAAAAGGTTTGATCATAACCTGGGTATGTAAAGGAATTTCATCAGTTGATGTGGGTTTTCCTATCCTATGACAACAATCACAACGTCTTACATATTTGCCAGTGTCCTTAAAACTGTTAGGCCAATAGTAACCTGAATGTAAAACCTTGTATGTTGTACGCTTTTCAGAAAAATGACCACCACATGGTCCATCATGACAACTTTGTAGGATTTTTGTTATCTCGTCTTCCCGGACACATCTATGAATGATCAAATCTGGTCTAGTACGAAAAATTTCATGACCAACCCATGAGTAGTTATCACTTTGTGTTATAATTAGACGCTTTTCATGAGGCGACAAATGAATTGGTAATTTTCTAGTGGATAAATAATTTTCCATATCGGAAAACCACAAAGTGTTTATGGAGATGGTGAAGAGATTCTCATCTGAAAAACTATCATCAACATGAATACTATCACCTTCATGATCAATGTAATAGAGAAATTCAACTACTAACTTCTCTTTCCATGGTCGGTCAAGGACAATAATATTGAACTCTTGTAATAAAATGAGCCACCTAGTTACTCAACCATTAGTAATAGGTTTGTTCATGAGAAATATAATGGAACAATGATACGTATGTACAAATACCTCATATCCTGTGATATAATGGTGAAATGTGTTGATGGCATGAACTACTGCTAATAATTATTTCTCACTGACTATATAGTTTATCTCAACAAAAGTCAAGTTATTACTTGCAAAGTAAATGGAATAGGATTGTTGGTCTTGTTTTTTCCCTAACAACACTCCTATTGCAGTATCAGAGGCATCATTAGATATATGGAATGGAAGGGCCCAATTGGTTCCTCTAAAAACTAGTGTCACAGATAATTTAGCTTTTAAAGTTTCAAAGGCAGTTTGACAATGGTCATTTCAAAGAAAGTCAACATCCTGTGTGAGAAATACAAACATTGGTGCGGAAATTTTCGTAAAAATTTCAATGAATCATCGATAGTATCCTACATGTCCAAGAAATCTTCTCACCTCCTTTGGAGTATTTGGAGGTGGGAGTTTGAAAATTACCTCAATCTTAGTAGGATCCACTTTAATCCCTTCAGATGAAACATGATGCCCTAAGACTACTCCTTCAGTCAATAACAATTTACACTTCTCATGACTTAAGGATAAATTCATCTCTTGACATCTAATGAGAACTTTCCTCAAGATATCTAGGGATTCTTGAAAAGTATTACCTTATACTGTAAAATCATCCATATACACTTCCACACAGGCATGAATGAGATCAACAAATATCCCTAATATTGCTCGTTGGAATGTGGCAGGAGTGTTACACAAACCAAATGGTATAACATTATAAGTATAACTGCCCCAAGTACAAGTGAAAGTAGTCTTGTCCTGATCCTCAGGCACTATTAGAATTTGATTGTATCTGCTATATCCATCAAGGAAGGAAAAGTATCGTTTTCCTGACAAAGTATCCAAGACTTGGTCAATGAAGGGAAGAAGAAAATAATATTTAAGAGTGGCCTTATTAAGTTCCCGAAAGTCAACATAGATTCTCCATTTTCCGGTTACTTTCTTTGGAACCACTGCAAGTGGGGATACCCATTTGTTGTCAGAAATTGGATAAATGAAACCAACGTTCAATAGTTTTTGTATTTCTTCCTTTACTATATATTTTAGTGTCAGATCCATCCTTCTCTGAGGTTTCCTAACAGGTGTTACTTCTGTCTGGGTATAGATATGGTGAATGCATGTGTCGGGGTGTATACTCTGAATATCGATATATTCCCAGGAAAATGCTCTTGATTGGTCCTTAAGGGCATTCACTAATTGTTCTTGTTGGTTTGCATCTAGTCCTAAATTAGTATGTAGGAATTTTCTAGGACTAATCTCATAAGGCATGGTGTAGAATATGGCAGATTCATCTATTTCAAAGATAAAAGATGTTGAAGAAAGAGTTGATGGATCCAAATGTTCTTGAAATTATTCACTAAACATATACTCAAATTGGGGGAAATATTGAGGAAAATCAACACATGTGATTTCAGAAATGAATTGATTTAACACATTCTCCATTGGTTGCTCCTAAAGTGCCCAGAAGTGATCACTAGGAAACACAGGTTCTTTCCAGTTTTCGTTCTCATATGGAAATTCAAGCCACCATATATTCTCTATAACATGTTGATCCGATGGGTATATTGTAAATTTCTTCATAGAAAGTCCATTAGAGATAGTCATTTCACCTTCTCGACATCCCATGAATGCATTGGTTGTAGCTAACCAAGGTCTTCCCAAAATAATGGAATTCCCTTTAGCAGGATCCTTTGAATGAATGACAAGGAAGTCTATCGGATATTCCAATGATTCTAATGTGAATTTGATATCATCCAATATACCCTCAGGTATAACTTTTGTTTTATCTTCCAATTCCAAAATAGTTGGGTTAGGTCGAAGGAGGTGTTTCAAATGTAATTCTTCTAAGGTAGTGACATTCATAACATTAATGGATACCCCTAGGTATATGATATTATTTCCAATGGGAATCTTATTAATGATTATCATTACTACTGATTCCCTAGGTTTGCATACTTCGTGACCCTATCCTGCTCTGATATGTATTCAGACAACTCTCCTACCATATGCACTGTTGGAAGGTCTTTTTGTTTTCTACCTTGCTTTTTGATACAAAATTTCTTAATTACCTTACTATAAATCAGGATATCCTTTATTTCTTGTAACAAGGGAATTACGACACATATATTTTTTAATTCGTTTATAATGTCAAATTCTGGTCGAATCATTGGTTTTTCAATTGCTAATCTCTCTGGATAGGGAGTAACTTTTGTAGTTTGTAAGGATTCACTTTGGGGAGACTTTTGTTCTTGATCTGTGGGAATAATAAAATCTTCCCATTTAGTGTCATATGTTGGTTGGTTAGGAGTTTCATCTTCATTTTCCTCACAGATGACTACTGAAGGTTTTTGTTTACTCAAAAATTTCTATGACCTTAGTTGAATCTCATGTAATGTAACAAGAGAAATAACATATGTCGAAAAAGTTTGCAACTCAACATTATGAAAAGGTTGAGTTGGTTTATTGTTTGGTTTAGGAACTAGTTGTGCTGGTAATAATGCTGGTCTTGGGAAATTTGTATTTTGAAATTGTTGAGGTTGTTGTGTAATCGGAGGTAAAGGTGGAGGAACAAAACCTGGAAAAAGTTGTTGAATATTTGGTGGAAACTATGGATAAGGATGAGTGGGCATAGGGACATGTGGAATCTATGTGTTTACCTGTGTATGTCCTCCCCTCCATCCTTTTAGCCAACGATGGTGTGAAGCATACTGTGGAGACCAACTTTTCCAATTTGGTAAGTTCCATTGTGGTGGTTTTTGGTAATAAGGTGGAGCTTGAGGTGGTGGATCCTGGTACATAGGCTGACTCTTAGGCTGCCATGGCATTCTAGGTGCATAAGAAGATTCCCCAGGATCCCCAATTTTATAAATGGCTAATAAACCAGGCAGTGATGGACATTTTTCAGTTGAATGATCTTTAGTACAGAAGCCACAGATTGAAATGTTGTCTAATGGGAATTCCCTTGAGGAATGCTTCCTCCTGCACCTCGAACAAAATATGCACATCGAAACATTATCTTCTTCATGTTTATTATTAATATTTAAAGTGTCCAATTGGGAACCTATTTTACTTAATATACCAGTTTTAAAATTTTCTAACAGGTTTCCTATTTCCATCCTTGTAATCCCACCAGAACTAACTCCTATTGAGTTTATACTATAGGGATCTCGAACACCCTTTCCAGTTTTAGCCCTGCTTATTGAGTATTTTCTACACATCTCACAAATTTCAGCAAATGGTTTATGGGAGACATCTCTTGATGCCATCAAATTAAGTGTTTCCATATATTCTTCCAAAATTCCTTTAAGAAAAAGAGTTTTGATTGCATCGTCTAGAAGGTCACTATATTTTGATTTTTGTGAGATATAGGTAAATCGTTCCATGTAATCTTCAAGACTCTCATCTTCCAATTGTTGTGTTTTAAAGATATCATTACGAGAATCTTCAAATTTTCAATAGTCTTGGTATTTACTAAGGAATATGGTCTTCATATCTTCCCAAGATTTGATACTAGACTCTCTTAATCCCATGAAACATCTAAGTGTAGAATCTTTAAGAGTGGTAAGAAATAGTTTTAATTTTTGAGCATCTTGCAAGTGGTTATAACTTCTGCACAAGATGTCAAACTCAAATAGGAAGGTGTCTAGGTCCGCACTGCTCTTACCATAAAAGGAAGGTAGTGTAGAAAGTGGAATGTTCTTCATATTAACATTTTGTGTGGTATCCAAAATTGGAAACCCAAAAGTGGTTTATGTCCGGTTTCCTACTTCTTCTCCCTCATCATGTCTCACATGATTGTAATCCTCATGATCATCCATATTGATCTGATTCCCAAAAAGAGAATACCTTAGTGGTTTTATTCTTGGAGATAATGAGGCATCCTAAGGTTCTTTTTCAGGAGAGATATTTCTCTAATAGGAAAAATTATCTACTATTTGGTTTTCATGGACTTTTCTTGAGCCTGTTGAAACTATTGGCTCAAGAGTTGTTGTTTCAACTTGTGACACAACTATATTTGTTGAACCTCCAAAGAGGGAATTCACCTATTCAGGGTCAATGATATATGTAAAGTTTGAATCCCCTGATGGTGGTAAAAAGGAAAAAGTTGTGTTGGTTGGTTTTGATGATGAGAAATTGGAAGGTTCGAGTGGTTTTACCTCATGTCCTTCTATTGTTGGTGTCTCAATTTTTTGTTCCATGGTTTCCTCAGTTTTTGTCTCTTCTGGCACTTTTTTAGCTTTTTGGGTTGAGATATCTCCTACTTGTACTTTCCGATGTCATTTTGCAGAGTTTATAGATGGAGTATTTCTTCCTCCAAAAAGGTTAGAAGGAACTTTGATTGGAAGTTTTGGATTGGTTTTAACATATCTACCCTTTGGGTCCCTAGGTTTGTTCATGAAAGCAAAGAAGAAAAACAAAAACTATCATCGGGTTTGGGGGAACCTGCTATAACATATGCATAGGTTCTTACCTCTCATCTTAAAGTTCCCCCGCCACCAAACTAGCACTAATGCTTAGAAATAATCTACTTCCTAATTTTTTTCTGCCTTTGGAAAACTCCCCAGCTACAACGCCAAAAAATTATGGGTAAACTATATGCCTTAATTTCCCTCAATTAAATTATCGACCAGGGTAAGTAGACTTAGATTTGTGACACAATATGAGTCAAGGTAGAGCAAGGGTTAATTGCTTGTGAGGTTTGAAAAGTGGATGTAGTTGGGAAAAAAGAAGGTTTATCCTAGGGATCGATACTTTATATTCGATTTACAATTTTGTCTTTAGAAAAATATTATAAACAAACTGAACTCTATTTAGATAGTGAAAATTTATTTTGAATTTACAGAGTAATCTACAACTATGAATGGTGAGCTCATTATTCTAAGTAAACAAATATTGAATAAAAACAAGTTATCTTTCTTTAAGAGAAATCTACAATTATGGACAATGAGTTTATAAAAACAAGTTATCTTTCAAAAGCAACTCTTCGAAGTGAACTATATTCTTAAAGCATCTTTTCAAAAACTCATGATTAATTATATTCTACAAGAAATAAATCATATATTTTACACTAGTCTGATTGACTGAAAGTAAACAACATCATAAAGACTTTTAAGTGTAGTGGTTGTGTCTACGATGGTGAATTATATCACAGTGGAATCTTATTACTACTGATAATTCAAGCGGAATCAACTCAATGTTAATTTCTACAGAGATGTGCAGAGTATAAACAAGACAATCTACTGAAATTCTTGTCATCGAGGAAATATCAATTGATTAAATACATATTTTCATATTAACATAATCCATAACAGTATTCAAAAGAGAATCAAAATTAACACTATCCTATCACACCAAGAATGAAAATATTCTAGTGCAAAGGTAATAAACTATGCAGTCCTGCAAAGATTAGTTTTTAAACCATAACTTAAGGGGTCATAAAAGACTGTTATATACACTATTTAGATGACCAATCTGCAAACTAGAATATAATTTATGTGAATGAGATGAGAATTATCTATGTGTATATGAATAGTGAAATGAGAAAGATTATGTACGTAGCTATGGAATACAGTCTAAGTGGTTAACCTGCATAACAGAGTTATATGTCATAAAATATACAATTAGATGTCTAGATGTGGAAAATCACAAATATCTTGCATAAAAGAGTTATACGTATAAATATGAATCTATAGCAAGTAAACACAATACACAGACCACTAGTGGGCCCCCCAGGTTGTCGTGGTACTACTCTAGCTCCATAGACAATTAACTCATCACTTATATTAACACCAAAATTGAGTTACAAAGAAAATTTAGTATAATGGATATATTATATCGTTGTCTTTTTTTTTCTGAGAAACCTCATTATTTATAGAGTTTTTAACATGATTGAGAGGTCACCCACTGAAAGGGTCGATGCTCTCCTACAATAGAAAATTATTAAAACAATAACAGACAACCTCTTCTAGCAACTTCATGCCCTCAAAATAGAGGTCAAACACAATTGTTCGAATCAAGATGTAATGAGTCCCATAGCTGGAGGGTTCGAACAGGGATAAAACCCATGTTTCACATTTGCGAGGAAGAGCCTGCCGATATACCAAACCATAACTCATTTCTCTTTGAGTCCTGTATCAAAGGCTGGATCAAGGATTGTATCGAGGAATGGATCGAGGGTCGAATCATGGGTCAGATCGAGGGTTTTATCATGTTTTTGACCTGTTTCAATCAAAAGACAAATGTTAATTGATTGGGTTTATTCGATTAAGGATAAATCATCATAAAATCATCATAAATGAATACAACACATACCTTATGTTGATCCATAGAATATTGATAGAAGAAACCTGATAATACCTTCAAAAATGATAATATAAGTATAATTATATGATCTGCATCTTCAAAAAAGAGACTTAGAGAAGGCAAAAATTAGGCAAAACATGGAGTCAACAAGAACCTCATGAGGAGAGACAAGGAGGTGGTGGAAGAAAACAATAAAACCAAAGATTTGAAAATCAAAGAAGAGTAAGAGATTCCCCTTTAAATATTTGAGGTGAGCAACATGGCCTTCCCGTTCTCCCTAAGGGTACCCTGAAGGAATTTTCTGGAGACAGAACAATTGATGCCAAAAGACACCTTAACTTATTTCTTGATGTTTGTGATTTTCATCGTGTTGAATATGACGATGTGATGGTATAAGGTTATTTCTTCAAACCTTATAGGGAAGAGATTATGAATGGTATATGACATTACTCGGTAGTTCCATTGGCACGTTTAATGACCTCGAAGCCATGTTCTTGACTATGTTCGCCCCTCAAGTTGCATATCATACCCTTCTCACCAATTTCACCCAGATTGGTTTGAGGAAGAATGAGAGAATATCAGATTTTAATCTCAGGTTCAAAAAACCTTTGAGTAAGATTCCATAAGATAAAATACCTAATGACCCATTGATACTCGGTTGTTATAAGAATGTGATGCCCCCAAATGTGAAATATGCTATCAGAACATCCCAGATGGACACTTTGAAGGAATCAATGATTAAATCCACTGATATGGAATAAATTATGATTGAGATAGGTGTCGACCCTGACATTATCGTGGGAAAAGTACAAAGGCAGTTGGGAGGATTAAGTATTGATAATCAAGTAGTCTCTAGCTCAAGAAAGAATGAGGAACTGAAGCCATATCTGGCCCAAAATCAAACAAGTGGAGGAGGATTTTTCAAGGGGACCATACCAGATGTGAAGGTAGACCTTTTTGTAGCACAAGAAACCAAGCAAATAATTGAAATTGAAAAAATGAATAGAACCATAAAGAAAATGCAAAATGAGATAACTAGATTAAGAAGGGGGGACAATTATGTAGAAAATCCAAGAATGTCGGTCTAAGAGCAAAGAAGGAACCCTCCCCAAGAAAACAAAATGAGGTTTGAAAATAATGATAATCCACAAAGGCCAAGGGTTCCCAAACAACCAATCCCCAATGCAGTTGTTCTGGATGATGTATATGATGAGCAAATGGTTGAGCAAGGGAACTATTATTTACTTGATGAAAGTTTTGAAACTGTATAGATGGACAGATGTGAGATGTCCATGTATATATTTGAAGAAGGAGACAATGACCCTGACTCACAAGAAAATGTCTCCTAGACAAGAGCGCTTGTAAATAAATACAAGAACAAAAATGATTCTGAAAAAGAAAACAAAAAATATAAAGAAAAAATGAATTAGAAAAAGGAAAATGAGAAGGTGACGGATAGCATTGGAAGTAAGAAGCAACACCTGATGTCAAATTCCACCCAGATGAAATGCAATGTTGTAGAGGACTTCAGTAAACTAAGGATAACTATTCCTTTTATAGAAGTGGTGAAGATTCCCCAACAAAGAGAAAACATTTTGAGATTATTGGATGATCCATCTAAAAAAGTGGAAGTTTTTGTTACAAGTCCAAAACAAATTCAGAACAAATCAACCGTCAACTTGAGAGGTAAAATTCTGCCATTTTATATTTCAGTTGAAAATCATGATGTTGCACTTCATAATTGTTTAGTCGATACTGGCGCAACCAATAATATTATGCCACTAGAGGTCATGGAGGCATTGGGCATGAACTGCACCAAATATTATGAGACTGGTGAAAGTATATATGCAATCTATTCCAGACAAGTGCCAACTTATGGTGAAATTCAATACTTTTATGCTTGGATCATGACGGCTCCCCCTATCATTACAGTTTTCAATATTATTTTGGTAGACCTCCCTCCTGCATATGGAGTTGTTCTAGGAGGAGATTGGCCGTCTATGATCGAGGGATACATAACGAATGATGGAAGTTGCACAATGTTTCCATACAAAGAAGGAGCAATGATTAAGGTTCCTCGTGAACCCAAGAAACCCTTCTCTTTCAAAAAGAAGGATAATGAATTAATGGAAGATTGTATTGACGCTGGGATTGGAAACTATGATATCCTAAACAAGGAATAGGTTGAAATCCTGGACAAAATTCAAGGTATGGAGAATCAATAGCATTCGTTTGAAGGTTAATGGAGAATGTCATTTGATATATCATGTTCTAGTTTTGGGACTGGAGTTGGAATTGTCCTTGTTAGATTTGAATTTGCATGTACCAATAATGAGGCAAAATATGAAGCTTTGAATCAGGGAATGATTCTTGCACAAGAATTGAATATAGAACATCTAATTGTGACCGGCGACTCCGAGTTGGTAATAAATCAAGTCACCCAGAGGTATAAAATAAAAAAGGAAAGACTCAAATTATATTTCAAAAGAGTTAACGAATTGATGGAATCTTTCAACTCTTTCAACATTTCTTTCATTCCAAGGGACAAGAATCAAAAGGAAGATTCATTGGATTTTGTGGCCTCATTGTCAAACCCGAATGATATTCAAAGCAAAACATATTTTCAAGTAGAAAGAGTATTCCGACCTTTGTACCTGATAACCAAAAATATTTACAAATATTTGATAATGATGAACAATTGGAAAAACAAAATTGAACGATGATGATGATGAAGACAATCACATATCTATTATCCCAAGGGATTGTATTCAATGAGTCTCTTTTTACGAAATATGATCATGCTAAGAATCTCCTGCAAGAAGTTTCAATCTGAAAAGTCTAAGAAATAAGAAAAATCAATATTGAAATTGACAGTTCCCCAAAATATGTCAACTTGGGAGTTGATTGCACCATTGAGGAAGTTGATCAATATGTTTCATTATTTAAAGAATATCTTGATGTAATTGCATGGACTTATGATTATTTGAAATATTATGATAAAACAATATTTCAACATATTATTCCCTTGAGAAGGGGCAAAGCCAGTCAAGAAAAAGATAAGGATGATGAATCCAAAATTAAAACCTCTAGTAAAGGTTGAATTGGAGAAATTAAAGAAGGATTGAATAATATATCCCATTATACATTCTGATTGGCTTTCAAACCATGTGATAGTAAGAAAGAATATTGGGAGATTCGTATGTGTGTAGATTTTAGGGATCTTAACAAAGAAAATATAAAGGATAATTATCCTTTACCTAACATGGAGTTTCTTCTCCATCCAGTCACGGGATCAACCGGCGTGTCCATGTTAGACAATTTTTCTGGGTATAATCAAGTCTTGGTTGTTGAGGAAGACAGAGCAAAGACAACATTCATAACACCTTGGGAGACATATGCATATGATATGATGCCCTTTGGTTTGAAGAATGCAGGAGCTACATTTCAGAGGGTCATGGATCATGATTTTAAGGGTTTGATAGGAAAATTCATGGCGGATTATCAAGATGACTTAATAGTACATTAAAAAACAAGGGGTGATCACATTCATCACCTAAGGAAGTTTTTGACAGGTGTATATTGTATGGTGTTTCCTTAAATCCAAAGAAATGTCTATTAATTGTAACTCAAGGAAAACGGTTGGGTCATATCGTATGCAAAGAAGGAATCTATATAGATCCTGAAAGAGTTAAAGATATAAATGAACTTAAACCCCCATGATCTAAGAAAGGAGTTCAATCATTTTTTGGTAAGATCAACTTTATGCGAAGATTTGTCCTCGACTATGAAAGTATTGTGAATCCAATCAATTTATTGTTGAAAAGGGACCAAAGGTTTGAATGGACAACAAATACAATAATATTTCAATAATATCAAAAGAGAATCACTACATCTCCAGTTCTCATTATCCCAGGTTTTCAAAGAGACTTCATCATTTATTCATTCGCTACAGAAATGGTGGTTGCATCTATTCTTACTCAGAGGAATACCAAGGGTGATGAACGGTCGATTAGCTTCATGAGTGAGACCCTTCGTGATTATGAATTGATATATTAAGAAATAGATAAACAAGACCTATATCTTGTGAAGGTGGTGGCACCCTTTTGGACTTACATATTAAATTCTCATGTCATCACTTACATTCCATCCTCTCCTGTGAAGATGCTTTTAAATCAGCAATTGAGAGAAGGAAAATGGGCTAATTGGATGGAAAAAATTCAAGAATATGACATTGAAATCAAAACTTTAAAGGCAATCAAAGGATAGGGTTTATGTAAACTCATTGCAAACAATGATTCTTTGGATGGAATGATTTCAATTTCATTAGGAGAACCCATGGAAGATTCAGAATGGTATACAGATATTATATTTTATTTGAGGTTTGGACACTTCCCAGTCACCATGAACCCAAAAGAGAGAAAAACATTGAAGATGAAATCAAGTCAATATGTGATGATAGTTGAAATATTGTTTAGAAGAAACTATGATGGCATATTGTTGAGATGTGTTGATGAAAGGAAAGCTCAAGAATTGATGAAATAATTCCATGAAGGAATATGTGGTGTACATTTTGCGCCTACCACCATAACCCATAAGATAATAAGAGTTGGGCTTTATTGGCCATAAATTTATAAAGAATCATATGCCACAATAAGGAAGTGTGTATCTTGCCAACAATTTTCAGGGAAAATGAAGAGATATGCAATGCCACTACAACCTATATATGTGGAACAACCATTATCCCAATGGGGACTTGATTTCGTTGGGCCAATAAACCCAAATTAAAGCAAGGGACACACACACACACACACACACACACACACACATATTCTCACCACTATAGATTATTTTATAAATGATGCAGGAGCATCGCTAGCAAGCGCTCAGAGGCATGACCAATCAACACATGTGAGTTCTTCCAAAAATTCAACGTTGACAGTTGCAGCCGATTTTGAAATCCACCTTCACTCAGCGTCGGAATTCACCTTTGGAGGCACACTTGAACCGATGTCGAATTTTAACCTTTGAGGCACGTTTTGAAAATTGTAAACAGAGTAGGAGTTTCCACTTCGGCTCTGGAATGTGATTGGACTTAGATAGTGTAGGATGAATTTTAGAGTAGGCAAGTAGCTAGGGGAAACCCTAGAAGAATTTTTGAGTTATGTAGAAGTTACACACCCAGTTAGAGGGGAGAGCTGAAATACAGAGAAAAATTAGCTGTAAGAGAGAACTGCGAGTTAGCAGGAGGAAAATGTTTTTTGAGTTACTGTAATTTTGAATGTAATCTATAGCCATTGGGCACTTATGAATATAATAGAATGGAAAATTGATCCAAATGTGTTGAGCTTGGACTGTGTGTATTTTCCTGTTATTTTCTATTTTATAAACAAGTGAATGGAACTGTGAGATTTTGGGCAGTTTTCAATTGTTTCTCTTCATTTGGAACTCTGCAAGGTGTGCATCGAGCCAGGGAGGAATGCCGTGGAATTGTTTTCTCTCCACCGGGAGCTCTGCAAGGTGTGCATCGAGCCAGAGAGAAAACACTGTGAATATGAGCTATCGAACTCCCTCAGATACAAGGAGTGTGCGAGATTCGGGGTCTGAACTAGATGAAGCTCAGGAGGAATAACACTTTGGAAAGTGTTATCGAGATCCAGGAACCCATTCCCTGGAAGGAGCGAAGACTGAGTCTTCACAGACTTAGAAATATCCTAAGTCGAAGTCGAGTAAAAGCTTAGGAGGAAGAACATCGTCGAGCATTGGATCGAGGTGGAAATCCCCGCAGGCCATCTAATTGAAGGAAGGAGTACATGCTTTAACCTTGCATAGATCCAGGAGGAGAGTTCAGAAATCCAAACGGACGGTGGAGAATCCTCAAGGAGGAACACCAAAACCTCGTAGGCTGTTGGATCAGGTAGATATGGGAGGAGGTTAACGTCGAGAGTTTCTTGGCATTCATTTCGGGACTTCGGGTACCGGGAGGTGGAAGGACAGAGGCTCTCGTCCTTCAGAACCCTGAATCATGAAATCACAAAGTTGCGATTCGATCAGAGCCATCAATCAAAGGAAAATCTGGATCATTGGTCCATTTCGGGACTTCGGGTACCAGGAGTTGGAAAGACAGGGGTTCTAGTCCCTAAGAACCCCGAATCATGAAATAGAAAAATCCTGATTCAACGTGAGTCGTTGATCACAGGGATTATTGTGAGCCGTTGATTGAACGCCAAAGCATTTCGACATTTCGGCATTTGGGCATTTCGACTTTTCGGTGACTAGAGGTTCTAAGGAGAAAGGACATCTTGCGCATCCTGATTTCATGAAACATGAAATCTCAAAAGAATAGGTGCTGGGTATTTCATATTTTCGGCAACCAGAGACCCCAAGGTGCGAGGATATCCCTTGCATCCAGATTTCGCGAAATGAGAAATCTCGAAGGAGCGAGCACCGACCATTTCGGCGTTTCGGCTACCGGAGGTTCGAGAGACTAAAAGACAGAACACTTGACTCGAGAAGTCCCAGTCCCCGATAGGCGCCTTTTCGACTTGGCACTTGGTTGTTATCTCCCAAAATAGCACCGTCATTTTGGTCGGGTTTTATGGTGGATAGCATGGCTATTGATAATTTCCTCAATTCATTGTTGAGTCTTTTTAGCTGCAAAACTTAAGTTTTGGTTTTGTCTTAAGAAAATAATTTGACCCATAAAGTCTTCTTTTCAAAATTTTCATTTTACACTTTCATCAGCTAACGTGTGTCCAAAAGTTGAGCGTGCGCTGTTGAAAGTGCATGCTTTCCATAGCTAAGGAACAATTTTTCAAAGGTCATGCGTTGTTGAAAGTGCATGCTTTCCACAGCTAAGGAGTGCTTTTTACAAAGAGGCGCGCTGTTGAAAGTGCATACTTTCCACAGCTATTGAGCGGTTTTCACAAAATCGCGCGCTGAGGAAAGTCAATATTATCAACATCTAACAGAGGCTTTACTCCCGGGTTGGCAACATCAAATAAAATCTTTGGTTCCATATTAGACATTGTTCACAAAAGACCGTTTAGAGTTTTGAATTGCAAATGGAAAGAATGATACTTAAACTTGCAGGTCACTTTTCAATCCCTTCCCAAGTTCCAAATGAAGATCTGAAAACACCATTGGATAGATTAGATTCTCTAGATATCGATCAACTATTTAAACATGCAAAACAGACTCTCCATGACCGAGAAAATTGATTTTGAAAAAATCTGCACTTTCACCAGCGCAGAAGGCAGAATTATGGCTAGTTAGCTGTGGAAAGTAGCGATTTTCAACAGCGCAGGAGGCAAGTGCGCTGTTGAAAGCTGTCAAGGCCAAAATAGCCAAATTTTCGTCCATATCAAGAATTTATGGGTTTAAATGGTTTGAATCCTTCTTCAATAAGCTGGTTATGAATTATCAAATCAAAATCTAAAGGCCATTCTTGGAGATGAAAGTCGAAAGGGCATTTTTTGACTAGATTTAGTGATTTTCAAGGGCAAAATGATAGGGATTTTTGGCACACATCATCAAATTCGAATTCCACTTTCAAAGGAACAGATCAAAGAGCCTTGGAAGGCTAGGCTACACTTCATCAACTTTCAATCAATGTTTGAAGGCCAAAAGATAGAGGTTGACCTCATCTTGAGGATCTCTCCTTATCTTTTGTGAATTAGTTTTGACTTTCTATTTTTAGAATATCAGATCCATTGTTTTAGGATCTGAAATTGATTGTAAGAGGCTATAAATCCAAATACATTTGGAGCTCTAAGGGGTTCGATTTTGGGTACTATGATGCTGTCTTTGTAACCAACAGACTTATTCTTATTATATGAAAAATTTTCAAGCTTCTTTCAGTTGGGTGGTCAGATTTTCCTCCTCTATTTTCTTATAGTTTATGAGTGAAAGTTCTTTGCTGATGCTCATTCAATTTGCAGTGACTGTCATCTCACTGGTTAATTGTTTTAGTTGATGATCATAAGCTATTTCTTTGGTTATTAAACCCAATGTCCTTGTTGGTATGAAGTGTAATTTGGTGTAATAGCTGCTTTCTTCCCCCATTTAATCAAACTTTGTCTGACTGCATGGCTAGAAGGCCTTGTGAGATTTTGTATTTCTAGACAGTCTTGAAAACACAGTCTAGCCCCTAGATATTCATCTTGATCCACAAATCATATCAAATATTAAGAAAATATTTCCAAAAAGAGTTAGTTACCAGGCATCTCTGACTTACAGCCTAGGAGAGTTTCCTGGAGTGATAACAAATTGGCGCCGTTGCCGGGGAGAGGAGATTGAAGCTCAGCTTCCTTGGGAGACGACATAGATCCAATATTTGATGATAGACAAAGGTTGGACACTACCTCGGTTGTAATCATCTATCTGGCGACTCCATGAAGGACGAATTCGGTGGCGACTCCACTATATTCAGATGTCAAAAGCATTTGCTTCTCTTTTGGCTCGGAGGTTTGCACCTCTCGACTTCTCTTCAGTTCCTGGTTTCCCACATCCAGTACCTGATATGTCAGAATAGGGAGATTTTCTACCTGTCTTCCGAGAGGAGAAAGATGATAATCCTGCAGAACACCTCCTCAAGTTTCATGAATGCATGGAGCTATTAAATTTGCAGCATGAATATGTTCGTATGAAGATGTTTATGTACTCATTGTATGGTGATGCACGTAAGTGGTATTTCTCTTTACCCTCTTCAAGTATTTAATCTTTGAAAGACTTTCACAAAGCATTCAATCAACACTGCAAAAAGTTCTTTCCAGATGAGCTTTTATTTGATAATTGTTGTGAAGAATTTAACTTGCATAACAAGGCTGAAGATGTAAAGAGGGAAGGATCTCTCCATCACCTTTCTAATGATCTCCATGATACTGTACCTTCTCATCAAGATGAACCACAAATGGATGATAAAGGAACTGAAGATTCTTCTATTAATAATACTTCTGATTTTCATCAATTTGAAGAATTTGTTTCTTTAGTTATCCATCATAAGGATCATTTTCCCTCTGAGGTTTATGAAGGTTTGGTTACTTCTGAAAGTTGAATTGTCCACCAAAGAGATGATCAGAAATGTATACATGTTGTGGTTAATGATCTTCATGAAGAGTATGCTGCTGAAGTGAATACTATTCATCATGATCAGGAGATTAGTGATTCACATCATGATAGCCATAGTGATGCTTTTTGTTATTGCATCAAATGCATCTCCTGACTTATGTTGTCATGAAGAGGAGATTGTTCCCATTGAAAATTTGAAAAGTGAAGAGAATATTTTAATATCAGCGAGTAACAGTTTCAGATCTGCAGTGGATGTGGAGGACAACCTACCATTTCCAGATTTGCAGAAAAAGACAGAGTGTAGCAGACATTTGCAGGAAGGGCAGCAGAAAGATTCAGATCAGCAGTCTGTATTATATGTTCTTCAAACAGATCTCGAGCAGCCTGCATTCAACAGTGAGATTAGTAAAGACAGTTTTCAGCATCTTTTCAATCTACAGTTAGATCAACAATCTAGAGAGGTATTGCTCTATAAGTTTGATGACCCTTTTGCTGACTATTTGGAGCCTATCAGCAGCATGAATGTTAAGATATTTATGTCAGAAGAATATTCTCTTATTCATCTTCTCAAACCTTTCTTATGCATGATATGGTCTTTATTATTGTTCGAGTCAAGATCCAATATGATGTCAGTAGATCAGTTTCTCACTTGGTTACATTGGAAATCCAGTTTTACTTGATCAATATACTTCTGATTGGCTAGATGTAGGAGTAGATAGACAAATAAAGCTTGTCCTACGAGCATGTAGATCGTTTTCAGTTTTTGTTGAATAAGCTGCAGCTGCACCAACAATATCTGCACGCAGTGCCTTTCCCCTGCCTGCTTGGCTTCCTGCACATGGAGAATCCATAGTTTTATTATTTGCATCAGAAAAGACAGTTCAAAGTTTCCCAAACTCTATTGGAAGCCCTTGACTAGGTGTCTCAGCCCAAGAGACCATCTGACAAGTCCCTTCGATTGCCACTACAGGATGTGTACAAGATTGGTGGTATTGGAACTGTGCCTGTGGGGCGTGTTGAAACTGGTGTTATTAAGCCTGGTATGGTTGTAACCTTCGGTCCCACTGGACTGACAACTGAAGTTAAGTCTGTAGAAATGTATCATGAAGCTCTACTAGAAGCATCACCCAGTGACAATTTTGTCTTCGACGTGAAGAATGAAGATGCTGGGTTGATTAAGATGATTCCTTCCAAGCCAATGGTTGTGGAGACATTCTCTGAGTATACTCCATTAGGTCATTTTGCTGTGAGAGATATGCGCTGTTGAAATCATCAAGGCTGTTGAGAAAAAAGATCCCACTGGTGCCAAGATCACCGAGGCTGCGGCCAAGAAAGGTAAATGATATTTGCTGCTACCAAATACTTCTTGTGTTCAGAGGAAGGTGGAGAGACTCAAATATAGAAGAGAACATTAGGAAAAGGTTCAAATTCCACGAGGAGTTTTTCTTTTTTGCTTCTACTGCCACCAATAATATTTCAGTCAGGTTTTAGCTTACAACCTAAACCATTCTTTTCAAACTTTGGTGCGATAATCACATTTGCTATTTTGGGGACATTCATCTCTTCAATGGTGACGAGAATTTTAGTTTATCTAGGAAGGATATTCCTTCTGATGTTTAGACTACCATTTCAAGAGAGCTTGATGTTTGGTGCTCTTAAAGAAATTAGCGGCCATGGCCGAACTGCCGCTTTCCCCTTCGGATTCCCCAGGTAAGGCGGTCATCGAAACGCAGGCTGCAGGCGTCAGAATTCTCCTCTAGATAATGATGCTCGTTCTTGCATTTGTGCTCGGCCATGTCTTGCGCAGGCATAAATTATACTATCTGCATGAGGCCAGCGCCTCTCTTCTGATCGGTCTGATTGTTGGTGGGCTGGAAAACTTGAACTCCATTTCGCTACATGGTGTAGAAGCTATTCTCATTCTGTTGCATGAGATTTGGTAGTTAATGGGTTGGTACCTCGGCGCATGCAAAGATGGATTCTATGGAGGCACGAGTTCTGAGAAGACTGTATGAGACCGTGTATCAAACATGCAGGCAACAAGCCATCTGCCAGATCAAGGGAAAATCGTCACCGAATACCAAAGGAGGTGCAGAAATTGCTTCAGAATGAGGAGGACGCGTGCAGTCAATTTGCATGAACAGATGACACAGAATTTCATGAGATCTACTTCATAACTGAATGCGACTCGCATGCTGATCTTCTGATGATCACGCACGATCGGGATAACGTCATGATGGAGCATAGTCATGTTTTAAATTTATTCAAATTGACATTAAGGATCCTCAACGTTTCAAACAAAGTTAATGTACCGAAATGTTCTCATGAATCTGCGCAATGAAAATATCTTCTTCAGCCAGGTGACAGAAGACGAGAAAGACACCATTTCAAAGGGAATTTTCACCAGAGTAGTGATCTAATTCAACCAGGAGGAGTCGACATTCAATTTCAATCACATGATTTCAGCAATAAGTTCCTAAATTTTCTGCTACAGGTTAGTCGTGTCACGTTTTGCTGAGTTTCTTTCTTTGTAAGCTGGAGATTACCCAGATTCTCGGTCTGTTAAAAACCTCCTTCCATTTCGAATCTCAGCCATTTGCTTAAAGAAAGAAGTCTATTAAATAATTCCTGATTGATAGCTTAAGAAGTCTGTCTGTCATCTTCTGAAAGTCGAGTCACAGTTCTTGTTTAAGTTTTTGTTCCATTTGAACAAATTCTAGCTAAAATCTCGCCCTGTGCCATGTCACATTGAGTACCCAATCCTTTGGTTAAATGTTCTTGAGTTTATTCCCAGATTTCAGCCATAAATCTAGTTCAAATTAAATATGCCTCATATCCATTGGTCATTTCCTGAAATATCGAGTTAATATACTGCTTATCCATGTCATATTTCTGTTTCGAACGGTTCTTTCATTGTTGAACTATAACTCGAGATGAGTGAAGTGGTAGAGTCCCATTATCGTTGCTAGGATCTGTTTTATATTTGCCAAAAATATTCTTCTAGTGTGGTGACTCATAAATCAATCATCATACTCTGCCTTTGACTCGAATTGTGAGGGAAGTGTCTCTTCATTTGCATATATCATCTCCAGATTTTAAGGCACAGGAAACAGGGCAGCCAATTGAAGAAGAACATAGCCAAGATGTTTCCTCATCTACTGAACCATCTGGACCATCTACATCAAAGACTAGTAAAGTTTCAGAATCTTGTGACATTCCTGTTGGAAAATGTGCACCTATAATTTTGAAGAACAAGGCTCCAAGATGGCATGAACAACTACAGTGTTGGTGTTAGAATTTTCATGGGCATGTAACTATGGCTTCTGTGAAGAATTTCCAATTAGTTGCTGCCATAGACCCTAGTCGGCCAGGAGCACAAGTTGATCAAGATGTGGTTCTTCTCCAGTTTGGTAAGGTTGGGAAGGACATGTTTACAATGGACTATAGATATCCTCTGTCAGCCTTCTAGGCATTTGCAATATGCTTGACCAGCTTTGGTACTAAACTTGCTTGTG
>JASDQU010244833.1:36058-61453 GCA_032191745.1 Picea mariana
TGCTTGTTGGTATGAAGTGTAATCTGGTGTAATAGCTACTTTCTTCCCCCATTTAATCAAACTTTGTCTGACTGCATGGCTAGAAGGCCTTGTGAGATTTTGTATTTCTAGACAGTCTTGAAAACACAGTCCAGCCCCTAGATATTCATCTTGATCCACAAATCATATCAAATATTAAGAAAATATTTCGAAAAAGGGTTAGTTACCAGGCATCTCCGACTTACAGCCTAGGAGAGTTTCCTGGAGTGATAACATTGGTCACAAACCTTGGTCGCATGCTGTGGGAGCTCACGCTTGACACCCAGAAAAGACAACTGAGCATTCGTAAGGGACTTGTGTAATTGTTCGAAGAGTTCCAGCTCGGAACCAGAAGAGCCATTTCAGCTCCAGAATCAGAAGATCCTGATCGGGAGGTCGCGCAACCCTTAGGAGGGATAGGGGGTTTGCATCAGGTGGTATCAGAGCACATTTTTCGTCTATATATTTCAGGTGAAGGAGGAAAAAGAAGGAGACAGAAAACTCGAAGCTGTACTCTGTGTGTGATAGACAGTGAACACAATGCCTCCAAGAAGACGAGATCTACCTTTAGCCAACCGTGTTGTAGAAAGGGAGATGCGAGAGTTTCACACCCGAATGGAAGAAATGGAAGCAGCACAGAAAAGAGCACCTGCCATTGGGGATGTCAATGATGTAGAAAGTGAAGAGGCTGAGGTTGAAGAAGCTGCAGGAGAGGATGCTGCAGAAGAACGTTTGTTGAGAGCAGTTTTCAGATTGGGAGGTAGAGCTAAGATAGAGGTCCCCATGTATGAGGGAAATCTAGATGCTAAAGAATTGTTGGACTGGATAAGGTCCATGGACAAACACTTCGACTATGAAGATGTCGATGAGGAAAAGAAGGTGAAGCAGGAAGTCACCAGGCTAAAAGGGCATGCAACATTGTGGTGGGATGAACTGCAAGTTGAGAGGAGAAGTAAAGTCAAACATAGGATTAAGAGTTGGGACAGGATGGTAGCCAAACTGAAGGCTAAGTTCATACCCAAAGACTACTAGATCAATCTATTCAGGAAGCTACATAACCTGAGATAGAAAGGGATGACAGTCAAGGAGTATACTGAGGAGTTCTACCGGCTGAACATCAGAACTAGACAACGGGAGAGAGATGAAGAAAAAGTCGCCAGATATATAAATGGCTTGAGATATGAGATCCAGGACGAGCTTAGCATGATGTCAGTAGGGACTGTGGAAGATGCTTATCAGTTTGCGCTAAAGGTAGAGGAGAAGCTGGCTAGAAAACAAAACCAACGAGGAAGAGGTAAAGGCTCGATCCCAAGCAAAAGTAAGGGATTTAATCATGACAGAGCACATCAGTCTAAGGACAAGGCTGGAAAACCACACAATCACTCAGAACGAGGAGGAATTTCCTGAGGGAGACATAATGGTGGAAGAAACTCTTCTAGAGGAAGAGGCAGAGGAGGAGTAAGGTGCTATTACTATGGAAAGGTAGGGCACATGTCTTGGGAATGTCCCAAGAAGAAGAAAGAAGGAGGAGAAGCTCACATTTCAGAATCACAATGAAGAGATGTTGAGGCAGAAGGAGTAGAGGATGGAGCATCCCTAATGTTGAGAAAATTTCTCTTAAAACCAGAGGCATAATTTGAAAAGATAGTGCAGAGAAATAGTCTCTTCAGGACAACTTGCAAGACTAAGGATAAAGTATGCAAGGTAATCATTGTCAGTGGGAGTACTGAAAACCTAGTATCCACAGAGATGGTGGAGAAATTGGAGCTGAAGACAACTACACATCCAAGGCCATACAAAGTCTCATGGCTGCAAAAAGGACACTAGGCAACGATCACTAAACAATGCCTGGTTGAAATTAAAATAGGAGGATATAAAGATGAAATCCTATGTGATGTAATTCCCATGGATGCATGCCACATTCTATTGGGAAGACCATGGCAGTTTGACAGAAATTTCATTCACGATGGAAGAAAGAATACATATACATTGGAGAAGAATGGTAGGACGCACATGTTGCTGCCAATGGAGGAGAAGAGAGCGAAAGAGGAAGCCAGGACAAGCATACTTCTCATGAGTGGTAAGGAACTCCTGAAGAAGTCAAAGAAGAAGAGGAGATGTAGTTCGTTGTGGTGAGGAAGCCCAGAGTCATCCTTACAAGTACATCAATGAATGATCTACCTGAAAAAGTTCAAGAGCTACTGGATAATTTTGCTAATATAGTGGTGGATGAGCTGCCAAACTCATTGCCACCCAGCAAGAGTATCAATCATCATATCGACTTGATACTAGGAGAAATCCTGCCAAACAAGGCAGTGTACAGATTAACACCTCGAGAAAATGAGGAGGTGAAGAACCAAGTCCAAGAGTTGTTGGATAAGGGCTTAGTCAAGGAAAGTTTGAGCCCATGCATAGTACCAATTGTGTTAAGCCCAAAGAAAGATGGAGGATGGAGAATGTGCACAGACTTGAGAGCCATCAACAAGATCACCATCATGTACAGATTTCCTTTATTGAGAATGGATGATTTAATGGATTGCTTAAGTGGAGCAAATTTCTTTTCTAAAATAGATCTAAAAAGTGGATATCACCAGATCAGGATGAGAGAAGTTGATGAATGGAAAACAACCTTCAAGGCGAATGAAGGCCTGTATGAGTGGCTAGTTATGCCATTTGTCTTAACAAATTCCCCAAGCACTTTTATGAGGCTGATGAATGAAATTCTAAAATATTTCATTGGCAAGTTTGTGGTTGTATATCTAGATGATATACTGGTCTTTAGCAGGACTAAAGAGGAGCATTTGAGGCACCTAACGCTAGTAATGAGGAGGCTACAGTAGGAGAAGCTCTTGATCAATCTAAAGAAGTCCTATTTTATGAAGATAGAGCTCATTTACCTGGGTTTTGTGATATCTTTGAATGAATTGAAGATGGATCCATAGAAGGTGAAAGCGATCAGAGGATGGTTGTCACCAAGGAGCATGTTAAAATAGTCGATCGACAAAATCCATGCTTATTTCATCCCAAGGCCTCTCACAGGTCATCGGATCAGGTAGAGCTACGAGGAGGTTAACGTTGAGAGTTTCTCGACATTCATTTTGGGACTTCGGGTACCGGAAGGTGGAAGGACAAAGGCTCTCATCCTTCAGAACCCCGAATCACGAAATCACGATTTGATCAGAGCCATCAATCAGAGGACGATCTGGACCATTGGTCCATTTCGATACTTCGAGTACCGAGAGTTGGAAAGACAGGGGTTCTAGTCCCTCAGAACCCCGAATCGCAAAATAGCGAAATCGTGATTCAACATGAGCCATTGATCACAGGGATTATTGTGAGTCATTGATTGAACGCCAAAGCATTTCGGTGTTTCTAAATTTGGGCATTTCAGCTGTTCGACGACCGAAGGTTCTAAGGAATAAGGACATCCTGCATATCCTGATTTCGTGAAACGCGAAATCCTGAAAGAATAGGCGTCGGGTATTTCGGCTTTTCGATGACCGGAGACCCCAAGGTGCGAGGATATCCCTTGCATCCAGATTTTGAGAAACGCAAAATCCCAAAGGAGTGAGCGCCGACCATTTTGACATTTCGGCTATCGGAGGTTCGAGAGACCAGAAGACAAGACACTTGACTCGGGAAGTCCTGGTCCCCGATAGGCGCCTTTTCGGCTTGGCACTTGGTCACAACCCTTGGTCACGCACTGTGGGAGCTCACGCTTGACGCCTGAAAAATCCAACTGAGCATTTGTAAGGGACCTGTGTAATTGTCCGAAGGGTTCCAGTTCGGAACCAAAAGAGACATTTCGGCTCCAGAATCAGAAGATCCTGACCGAGAGGTTTCACAACCCTTAGGAGGGATAGGGGGTCTGCATCAATAAAGTTTCCAGAAGTAGTGGCATTAAAAAAGGTCGATTCTGAAGAGTTGATTAAGTTTCTCAAAGATAATATTTTGTCAAGATTCAGTGTCCCAGAAAAATTCATCACTAATAATGGGTCAATTTTCATTAGTTCAAAATTTACAGAATTTTGTGGAGAATATGAAATTATTATGGGACAATCATCATACTAGTATCCACAAGGGAATGGTCTTGTAGAATCCACCAATAAGATGGTCATTCATTTATTGAAGAAAATTGTTGATAAGAACCAAAAGAATTGACAATTAAAATTGAATGATGTGTTGTGGGTAAGCATAGTGACTCCAAAAGACAACACTGGGATGTCTCTGTATACATTGGTTTATGGGAAATAAGAAAAAATGCCAATTAGCCTTGAGAAGAATGATTTAACTTTTGTGGTCAATACATAGGGTGTTGAATATTTTTCACCTATCCAATAGAGGTTCAATCAGTTATTGAAATTGGAGGAAGAACGAAGCAAATCCATGAACAAAACTTCTCAGAGAAAACAAAGTGCTAAAAATATTTTGACAAGAATACAACAGTAAATAATTTTCAAAGGGGTGAACCGCTATTACCTTGGAATAAAGATAAGGAGAAGCCATAAATGCACATAAAATTTGAATCACTCTGGATTGGACCGTATATCATTGAAAAAATCCTCAGCTTTAATTCTTATATGCTCAAAGATATGAAGGGTAAAATGTTAATGCTTCATGTTAATGGGCAACATTTGAAAGGATTCTTCACCTGGAATTTTCTCGTTTCCTTGTACATAGTTTTCTTTTATTTTGTATATTCTTACTATTGACTCCATATCCCAATGGATGGAAGAAAATGTCATGAATATTATGGACTATTGACAACCCACAGGGGGTTATCATCCCACAATTGGAGCCATTTGTTGAGATCAATTCCTGCTTCCAAATTTTCCTTCCCTTTTCTATTTTCCCAACTTTTTTTTTCCATTTCTTTTCCCTCTTCTATACTTTCCCTTGTTTCCATTTTCCTTTATTCCATTCTTCTATCCCTTTATAATTACCATACTTAGTCGCATTTCAAAAATTGGGAGGTTCGTGGGTAGGTGGATTCGCGGGTCTTCATCTCCATCCATTTTCCTATGCCACAAGTCCATCCGACCGCTTTGCTATATTATACTTAGCCTTTTTTTCAACATCGCGGGTTCGCGGGGTTGAGATTTCATTCTCCAAGTTCTATGATATCCACTTTGCACCCAAAATTTTGTGATCCTCATTTCAACCATCAGACTTGTTGCGGGTCTTGAGTCCCTAAAAGAATTTTATTTCTCCTGCATGCAAGTCCGACCGACCGATGTTCTACACTTGACTTATTTTTTATCATCCACAACCGTGGGTTGGTAGGTTACCCGGTTGGCAGGTTCGTGAAAAACTTCATATTCAAAACTACTCTCATACGTCCCTGCCATTCTCACACTTTTTCCAATATGCATTGAATATTCTTTAATGCTAACAACTAATTGTGCAGGATTCTAAGAGATTGTCATTAATCGAGAAAGACTTGAGGAGATTATTCATTATATTGCATTAATTTTCCATTTTCCAAAGGATTATATTACTGTCATCTCTCCAAAATGATTTATTTCAAGTTATTATTCAGCTGAAGAATACTCTCGTCAACCTAAATGGCAGCAACAACTAGACAAAAATTCTATGGAGATACTTTGAATATTTTTGGTCGTGAAGACCAGAACTTTCAGTGGTCTAGAGCATATTCATATTACTCATCTCGTCCTGCACAAAAATATGTAATATGGACATTTAGAATTGCTCACATAGGGTGTGTTCCTGAGGTATTCGACAACAAAGAACTTGTTGCATGGTGCATTGAGAAGTACATGTTGAGCCATAAAATTATACAACTCCAACATCGTTCCCCTATTTCCCTTTCATCGCATGTTTTTCACAAGATGTTGAAACTACCAAAGCAAACACTTACCTTCAAAGGACAAGACTGTGAGATTTTCTAAAGAAACATAACAATGGCATCGATCTCCTGCCTGAATATTTGGAGAATCCTGCGACTATTACAGAAGACATAATGATCTGGGATATTTTCATTCGGTGACTTATTAAATAATTGTATTAAATGAGCATAAACTAAAGTACACCATAAAGAAGGAAAAGATCAAAAGGAAAGAGACATAATCATGAAATATGAACACAAAAACTTGATAATAGAGTTCGTCCCTGGTGGACTACGTCTCCAGGTTATGCTCTCAAATGGGTAGGCATTTTTATTAACTCCACAAAAGAATTGGGAAAAATACATAAGTATACTTAATTCTAGAGTTAAGCTACATAAGATTTTCTCAGATCAGAAAAAAAACATCATCATTGCATTCATGGCATCAAATTACCTAAAAATGATTGTCTCCACGCCTCGATCTGAGTCTGTCACTTTCAGGCCCAAGAGACACCCCTGCCTCGGTTTTCGTGCCTACCTCTACAATGAATGACTAGAAAAATTCTCGAAATGCATGCCCAGTCTCAAAATTCACACCTTTGGCCTCCATACATATGTGGAAGCCCCTTTAAATACAAAATGTGGAAGGTTATGCACTGATGAGTCCATTGGCACGTTGGTAGATGGATTTTATCTTGAGGCGTTTGTTGGTGGAGTTTAAAGCAGAGGTCCCGGGATCGAACCCATGGGCTTCCCCTTTTAACATATGGCTATAAAAAAATTTGGCGCGCTGCTAAAAATAGTGGAGTAGTTAATTTTGGTGGACGATTACTATATTAAGTGGAGATCCCACTAGAATGGAAGATATGCCATATATGGAGTGTGGGCACATGAATTAGCACATAACCAAGGGTTGGGCCGAGGGCCTAGCCCTTTTTTCCACCCACATAGAACATTATTAAATTTAAATAATACTTGTGTCATATGATAAACAAGGACTATGTAATGGCATGTTGGCTAGCGTGGAGTGTAATGCCTTTTTGTTAGGAGGTAAGGAATTCGACTCCCGTCGGCTTTAATATATTTTTTAATGAACTGTATTGTAAGAGGCCAATGGGGGGTTGCCACGTGAAAACCTCTCATTGGTTGTCCTTTTCCACATGTCAACCAGAGACTGAAACACATAAACCTGTACGGATGTTCCACGTGTCACCCTTGCAGTGGTGACATATGTCACCTTGACCTTTGACTTTTTGACCAAGTTTGACATGAACTTTGATCGCTTATAACTTTTGCATACGAGCTCTGTTTGAGGAACCGTTTACGTCGTTGGAAATATTACAACGTGCTCTTCACAATCATGCAATTTTTACTAAGTGTTGGGAACTTTGAATTTTTTCTCTTTCTCTCTCTATTGAAGCCATTCTAAGTGTCCTAAGTTGCCTTTGCACATTTTGAGTTGTTCTTAGCCTTCTCTGGATCCTTTTTGGATCACGCCTTCCCACTGAGAGCCTTTTGGACCACCAAAAGCTTTCATCAATCAATAGGTAAGTGAGAGAAGAGTCCCATCACATTGTCCTTCTCAATCCACTTTGCCTTGCTTGGATGTGTGCCCTTTAAGCCTACTCGAAGATAATCAACATCACCCCTATGCAAAGTCCTCGTCCTTCTGTCCAGGATGATATCTTCCTGTAACTCATCCAAGTACTCGGGTGAAAACTCATCAATTGAAGGCATTGAAACTTCCTCATCCTAATCCATGATCATGGGAGGCTAAAAACATTTCAAGTTCTCTACATTCACAACTAAGTAAATCTGCATATAATGTGGAAGATCTAAACGAAAAGAATTAGTGTTTCTTTTCTCCAAGATAGGGAAGGGTCCATATCGGATGGGCTTGAGTTTCTTTTCTTCACCCTTCAATCGTTCCTTGCTAATATGAAGCCATACTTGGTCTCCAACCTAGAATTTATGATCAACCCTGTGCTTATCATGCTGAGCCTTATACTGTTCTTGACTTTTTTCCAATTGTTCCCTGACTTCCTGTTGTATCTATTGGATTCTCTGGATGAACTTGCGGGCTTTGTCCTCTGTTCGTTCTTCATTCACATCGATATCTCTCCCATACATCAAGTCCAAAGGAACCTTCGGTAGGTACCCAAAACATGTCTCAAAAGGTGAACTCTGAGTGGATGAATGTAAATCTCGGTTATAAGCATGATTTACATAGGTTATTTTTTCATCACATAACTTGGGATGCTTGTTGCAGTAGCCTCAAAGAAAAAGTACCATTATTTTGTTTACCACCTTTGTCTGTTCATCAGTCTATGGATGGAAAGTAGTTCTCCTCTTCAATTTGGTGTCCATCATTCTCCACAAGCTAGTCCAAAAATCCCCAAGGAATCGAGTATCTCAATCCGAGACAATAGACATGGGTAACCCAAAGTGAACCCAAACATGTTGAAAGAAGAGATTAGTAGTTTTCTCAGTAGTGATCTTCTTTTTACATGGCATCAAGATACACATCTTGTTGAACATATTCACTGCAACATACAAATAATCATGACCCCCTTTGGTCATTGGTAAACCCCCTACAAAATCCATGGAAATTATTTACCATGGATGAGATGGAACATGAAGTGGTGACTATAGCCCCAATTTTCTATTAGCGGGCTTACAAGTAGAACACATCACACACCCCTTTACATATTTAGTTAGAGTTTCTTTCATTTGAGGATAGTAACAAAACCTTTGCAAATGAGCCATAGTTTTTCCTACCCCAAAATTCCCAGACACAAGAGAAGTGTGAGCTTCTCATATTACATGGACTTGTTCACTTGTAGGAATACATAGCTTCCCAAGATGATAGAGTAATTTTCCCTGCAGACGATAGTTTTCTATCTGTGCACCATGGGTTAGCTTCTCATATACTTCTTTAAAATATTCATCGATGGCATATTTCTCTACATAGCTATAATGAGATAAAGAAGTATACTTCAAAATAATAGAAGCAACAATAGGAGGTCTAGAAAGCATATCCTCTACCTTGTTACTTGTACTTGATTACCAAATGAAATTGTTGTAGAAAAACCATCCATCTGTAGTGTCAAGATTGTTGCAGTTTGGTCTATGCTTGGAGATACTGTAAGGGTTGGTGATCTGTATGTATAATTGTTTCCTTCCCTAACAGTAGTGCTCCCATTTATTTACTTGTTGGACTAATGCATACAACTCTTTATCATATGTAGGATAGTTAACAACAACTTGGTTAAAATTTTTAGAGTGGTAATAGATAGGCATACGATGTTGCATCAATACTACACCCATGGTGTATCTGCTGGCATTTGTCTCGATCTTGAACGGTTGTTGAAGATTTGGTGGTGCTAATACTGGTGCGGTACTGATCTTCTCCTTCAAAGTATCGAAATCTTTTTGTTTCTTTCCTTCCCACTGAAAAGTGATCTTCACACTGGTTAAGGCATGCAAAGGAGCTACTATAAAGGATAAGTTTGGAATGAATCTCCTCCAATAATGGACTGCACCCAAGAAGCTCTGGATCTCAGTTACACTTTTTGGCTCAGGCCAGTTTACAATTACATCAATTTTGGAAGGATCAATTTTCAATTGCCCTCCTCCTACAATATGACCTAAGTATACAAGTGCAGTCTTGCCAAATTCACATTTATACATTTTCACATACGGCTTTTCCCTTTGCAAAGTATACAATACTTTCTTTACATGCCTCACATGTTCATCCCAAATCCTGCTAAAATCAAGAATGTCGTTTAAATACACAATCACAAAGTCATCTAGGAAAGGCCTGAATACCTCATTCATCACATGCATGAAAGTTGTCGGAGCATTACAAATCCCAAACGACATAACTAACCACTCAAACAATCCATGTTTGGTTTTAAAGGAAGTCTTCCATGCATCCTATTCTGCAACCCTGATTTGATGATATCCACTACGCAAATCCAACTTAGTGAAATAAGCAACATTGTTCAACTGATCAAGTAAATTATCTATACGAGGAAGAGGGTATCAATTTTTCACCATGAGTGTATTTAAGGCCCAGTAATCGACACACATTCTCCATGTGCCATCTTTCTTTGGAACCATCATGATCAGAGAACCACAAGGAGATGAACTGGGCCTGACGACCCCTTGATCCAATAAGCCCTATACCCGCTTCTTGATCTTTTTCATCTCCACAACTGACATCCTATACATGCCCACATTAGGAAGAGGAGAATCCTGCTGAAGATGTATCTCATGTTGGATTTCCCTCTTAGGAGGTAATCCATCCAGTTCCTGAAAAATATCATCATACTTAGAAACAATATCAATTAATTCCTTTTTATGAGATAGATCACACCCTTGGAAAGCATCGGATGTCCCAACATATTTCTCTTTGATGACCATGAGTACATATCTCTTATTAGTGGTTATGAATCTTTTCATTTGTCCTGCACTAACAAGTGTTGTATTTACCCTCATGTTGTGAGCTCTAACAATATATTCCCCTCCCCCCTTAGTAAGGTGGTACTTTTTCTCATGAAGAAAGAAGACTGCTTTTCTATCATAAAGATAAGGACTCCCCAACACTATGCCACATATATCAAGTGGTACAACATCCAAATCCACTTCATCAATCAATTTTGAAGCAATAGAAAATATGATCCTACATTGTTTGGTGACATTAGTTTTTTCTTTATCACATACCCAACCAAGAGGATAAGGCTTCAGATGTGGTTTCATTTCAAGACCCATCTTCTTGACAAGTGTTTCAGGTATTAAGTTTACTTGGGAACCCAAATCAAATAATGTTTAGATACAACTCTTATATGAAATAACCCATTCCTATTTCGTTCATCAACATGAGATTCATCATTGGAACTTGAACTAGCATGAAGAGAATCTTTACCTTTTACTCCAACAGTTGTGATCTTTCCTTCATCTCCTTATTCAGAACCAAGATCTTGTTTCACTGTAGCAACAGTCTTTGTCTTCCCCTTTCCACCGAATTGTTTCGGTTTATTTTCTGGATGAAATTTCCAACATTGTTCTTCATCATGACCACTCTTCTTGAAATGAGTGCAAGATGGTTTTCCTCCTTCTCTCATTACTGTATCGGTCTTATTTTCCTTCCTTTTGAAATTCTTGAAAGTATTTTGTGGGAAATTGGAAGGTTTCTTCGTGGGATCTTCTTGAACATGTTTCCCCCTGTTCTCAAGTTGAGTGGCTTGCACACAAACTTCGTCAATACTGGTGGGATTAAAAAAGAGAAAAGTATGAAGAATACAACTGTTAAGTGCGCCAATATACTTCATTAAAGTTTCATAAGAATCCAAAGGAATATTCAATGAAAGAGCTTTCTTCCTAAATTCTTCTGTGAAACTTTGTACAGTTTGACCTTTACTTTGCCTTAAAGTTTTCCATTCCATCGTCGCTTTATGTAAATATCCTAATGGATAGAACTACTTCCTTATCCCTGATTTAAATTAAAACCATGAGGAAAGAATATTACCACACTTACTCATGTCCTGAAGCTTTCTCTCCCACCAGATGAGAGTGGTGCCTTCCAACTGAAGAGAAGCCAGTTGCACTTTAACTTCCTCTTCATCAATATGTTGAACACGACAATATACTTCAAGCTGTCGGATCCAATTATTTAGATTTTTAGGATTAACATCTCCATTAAACATAGGTAAAGAAATTTTTACATCAAGCTTTAATAATGGTTTCTTAAAATATGCTTTATGGCTAGAATGATGAGAATGATGAGAATGCTCAGAGGAAGAAGAACCAGAACTTGAAGGTGAAGATGGAGGATCAGGAGGATCTCCTCCAACCCCTTGGTTTACTGAAGCATCATCATCTCCATGTGCTTCCTTTTTATTCCATTTCTTCTTAATCCTCTTCTCGTAATCTCTATACACTCATTCGACCATTTCTAACATGCGATAAAATTCCATTTGAAAGTTTTTATGCTATTCATCACGCTTGTCCTCTTCTGCCATTTTCTTCCTTCAGGATGCACGACCAACTTTAGGATTGAACGTCTTAAGAGTTCCTTCACCCTGCTTATGCTTGGCCCTAGTAAGCATTCACACTCAACAATTGAAGTCAAAGACGACTGCTTTGATACCAACATGATCCAGGATCTTTTCATTTGGTGAGTTATTAAAGAATTGTATTAAATGAGCATAAACTAAAGTACACCATAAAGAAGGAAAATCTGAAAAGGAAAGAGACATAATCATGAAATATGAATACAAAAACTTGATAACGAAGTTCGTCCCTGGTGGACTATGTTTCTAGGTCCTGCTCTCAAATGGGTAGGCCTTTTTATTAACTCCACAAAAGAATTGGGAAAAATACATAAGTATACATCATTATGGAGTTAAGCTATAGAATCTTTGCTCAGATCAGAAAACAAACATCACCACTGTGTTTGTGGCATCAAATTACCTAGAAATGACTATCTCCATACCTCAATCTGAGTCTGGCACTTTCAGGCCCAAGAGACACCCTTGCCTCAGTTTCTGTGCCTACCTCTGTAATGAATGACCGAAAAATTTCTCGAAATGCATGCCCAGTCTCAAAATCCATGCTTTTGGCCTCCATACATTGGAAGAACCCCCTTTAAATACAAAATTTAGGTGTTTATGCATTGATGAGTCTGTTTGTGCATTGGTAGATGGATGTTATCTTAAGGTGTTTGTTGGCAGAGGTCTCAGGGTCAAACCCGCGAGCCTCCCCTTTTAACATATGGTTATAAAAAAAATTGGCGCACTACTAAAAATGGTGGAGCGATTAAGTTTGGAGGATGACTACTATATTAAGCGAAGATACCACTAGAATGGTGGATATGCCATATATGGAGTGTGGTCGCATGAATTAGCACATAACCAAGGGTTAGTCTGAGGGCCTAGCCCTTTTTTCTGCCCATGTAGAACATTATTAACTTTAAATAATATTTGTGCCATGTTGTCTAGCGCGGAGTGTAAGGCCTTTGTGCTAGGAGGTAAGGAGTTCGACTCCCATCGACTCCAATATATTTTTTAATGAACTGTATTGTAAGAGGCCAATGGGGGGTTGCCATGTGGAAACCTCTCATTGGCTATCCTCTGCAACATTTCAACCAGAGACTAGAACACATAAACTTGTACGGACGTGCCACGTGTCACCCTTGTAGTGGTGACATGTGTCACCTTGACCTTTGAATTTTTGACCAAGTTTGACCTGAACTTTGATTGCTTATAAATTTTGCATACGAGCTTCGTTTGAGGAACCATTTATGCCATTGAAAATATTACGACGCGCTCTTTGCAATCATGCCATTTTTACTGAGTTTTTGAATCTTTGATTTTTTTTCCTTTCTCTGTCTGCTGAAGCCATTCTGAGCATCCTGAGTTGCCTCTGTGCATTTTGAGTTGTTCTTAGCCTTCTCTAGATCCTTTTTGGATCATATAACCAAGATCCAGGTTGATTCTTTTAAAAACCCCTTTCGAGAGATTGTGTGGTTGTTCACAAGGTTGACATGTCAGGAAAGCACTGCTATCATTTCTCGCATGATTCTTTATATTTTATATTTTACAGTAAAAGAACAGGCTATCTTTGACTGGGGGAAATTGATTTCCATTGAAATCTCATCCCAATTATCACATTAAAAAAGTGACAAAAAATTCTTTATGGCTTCCTATTTGGTATTTTCTATAGTGTATTGTTGTTAATTTCTAAACTTGACTATAAGTAAAAGGGTGAATTGTGAAATAGATCCAGTTACCTTCTATTATTAGGCATTATGGAGAAACAAGAATTCTCTGTATTTTTATGAAGTTTACAATGATTTTATCTTAGACTTCAAAGGGTTGTTGTTTGGTAAAAATAGCCCCAGGATATCTGACTAGGACAAAAAATTCTTGGAGAAAAAGGGAACGATAGAACAGATGGAAAATCACAGTGTCATTAGGATATTTTGTTCCAAATAAATCCTTTTTTCTTCCATACCATGTATCTGAAAAATTGCTTATTACAGAAGTGGCAAGGCAATACAACTTCTAGATACATTTTTTCTATGAAAAAAGGAAAAAACAATTCAGCCCCTTGTCGTTGAAGATTAGATATTTCAATTTTAGGAACATAAATAAAATTGACGATTTTGCAATCCATTTAAATAATGTGAGCTTAAAATATGTTGAAAATATCAAGGGATTTGACCCTAACAAGATCTTTGTGGAACACATGTTTTCGGTAGGATTTAGTAACTCGTTCATCCAGACTACCTTGAATGAAGAAGAAGAAGAAGGTAACAACCAAAGTACCCCTGTACACACTAGTAAATTTGGGTCATTTTGCGACGACTATTTCGACGCTCTTGCGACGTTATGTCATGGAAATTGCAACGAATCTTGGATCTCCCAAACATCGCTTCATGTGATGTGGCAAGTGAGAGGAACCTGAAACAACATTGCAAGATAGATGACACTAGGAAGTTGTCATAAAAGTGACAAAGAAAAGATACCGTCTCTAGAGTGACAAAGTAGGGAAATCATTGAAATAGTGACAAGGAAGGGAAATCCTCGCAAGAGCGACTAGTAATGAAAATCATAACAAGAGAGACAAGGTAGGGAGATCGTCGCACAAGTGACAAGCAGGGAAGTCGTCACAAGAGTGACAGGTTAGAAAGATCTTCTCAAGAGAGACAATCTAAGGAGATTGTCGCACGAGTGACAATATAGGGAGATTGTCACAAGAGCGACAAGATGAAGAAATATTGCGAAAAATTAGCTATCGAAGGGATCATCGTAAGAGCGATGAGTACAAGGTATCTTGCGACGAAATTGCTATACAATTTTTCGTCGATTGTATAGCAATTTCATTGCAATATTTCTTGAGGTCATCACTCTTGCGACGACATATATTTATTTAAAGAAAAGAAAATTTATGCTCTTATCAATAGTTGCACACAAAGAAAAAGCAAGCCTTTTCCATAACTCATCACTCTTGTCAATGACAGGTCGGGAATCAATTATAGTTGTGTAGTGTATAACTGCATTGACATGACCTTCTTTACAATATTTAAAGATGACTAGATCAAAGTTAAAAATAGCAATTAGGGTTTAACATGGATTCACATATAATTAACATCCCATTATAACAATTGGAGTGCATTGATGGGGGTTATAAATAATCAAAATTAGTGATTTTAAAGGGAAACACAACTTTTGGGTGGTATATCTACACTATATGCATGCACATAATGGGGGAAATATCTATGATAACCTCTTTTGGTCAATTTCAAGGTTTAACTAGGTCGATTCCAACAAGTTTGAGGTCATGTGATGATGGAAAGGGGATTCAAATGAGGGTTATGCATGCCAATTGTGATGTATTCATGTATAACTACTAAAAATGGTGCAAGTGAGCAATTTTAATGTGATGACACCCTCATCCTCAAGACTATAGCCTATTGAATAATGTCACCTACAATTATACATGTGTAGGGTTTGTCAACTATTTTGGGTGAAACAAGGTGTTATGATTGCACACTAAGGAGGTCCTCCAAGTGAAGTTGTTGCATGGATAGAGTGTTGGTAAGCATGTGCAACATAATAAAAATGTTTCCATCCTAAGAACCAATCTGTTCTAGTAGAAGGATGTCATTCACACATCCTCTTGTGGAATTTCTACATGATAGCATAGCTTGTTGGAGTCACACTGAACAATAAAATTAGAATTCTACTTGGAGTCGTTAAATTCCAAGATAGATTGTATCCAAGTCTGAAAATGCAAAAGACTTTCACTCTAAATATGGGAATGAATTATGAGTGAAGAGTTGGATCTTAATATTTCTTACAACTTAGAGTCAATGAGGATACTTTTGTAATGAAGGAAAAAGAAAGCTAGGAACTAGAGATAAATCCATAGAAAGAACTCGAGCCAGTAACGAAATTCATCATTCATAGTTATATCCATGTTCAAGAGAAACATAAATATGGCACATTGTTCTAGATTGGTTTATTTAAAAAAATTAAAAATTGATGCCCTTATTCACAGTATGTTGAGACAATTATATAAGGATTTTTGAGCAAAACAAATTGCCAAACATCTATAACATTCATTAATAAAAATTCACTAATAAAACACAAGTACAATATTGAACTACAATATACCCTAAGAAATACTAAACCATATAAAAAACTACATACATTGAAAACAGTTAACAACCAAGAATTTAAAAATAGTGGTTTTTTTAAGCACAAGGAGGGAAATGTTCTCTAATTTACAATGGTGCCATTAGTCATTTTGTTGCACTTATGATACTAGCACACAACTTCCTGCTCTATTCTCACCTTTTAGATTTTTTAACCTATGTTTTGATATGAATATGAACAACGATTTGATATTTCAAATCTGATATGAAAGGGAGCAATGAGTAGTCTATCATCTAGGCATCTGAATTTTACGCAACTTGTGTACTAAAGTGGATGAATGATGAAACAATAGTATGAAAATTCAAATATATTATTTTATGATTTTAGTTTCCTTTCTTGTTTCTTGAGACTTCCCCATTTCCTGGAGTTTCCCACATTTTGTGTTGTTTTATGTAAGATGTCTATCCCATGTTTCCTTCTCTGGGTTGGCTCCATTTACAATTCAAGGACACTAACAGTTGTAGATAAATAATAAAACTATATTTTCCACAATAAATGCAAATTTTAAATTTATATCTGGCAGGGAACATGGAGAACCAAGACATAATATTCTATTTAATTATCCAGATTAGAATCAACAGTTGCACACAAAGAAAAAGAAAGCCTTTTCCAGAACTCATCACTCTTGTCAATGGTAGGTCAGGATTCAATTATAGTTGTGTAGTGGATAACTGCATTGACATGACCTTCTTTACAATGTTTTAAGATGACTAGATCAAAGTTAAAAATAACAATTAGGGTTTAACATGGTTTCACATATAATTAACATCCCATTATAACAATTCGAGTGCATTGATGGGGTTCATAAATAATCAAAATTAGTGATTTTAAAGGGAAGCAAAGCTTTTGGGTGCTATATCTACACTATATGCATGCACATAATGGGGGAAATAACTACGATAACTTCTTTTGGTCAATTTCAAGTTTTAACTAGGTCAATTCCAACAAGTTTGAGGTCATGTGATGATGGAAAGGGGCTTAAAATGAGGGTTATGCATGCCAATTGTGATGTATTCATGTGTAACTACTAAAAGTGGTGGAAGTGAGCAACTTTAAGGTGATAACACCCTCATCCTCAAGACTATAGCCTATTGATGAATGTCACCTACAATTATACATGTGTAGGATTTTTCAACTATTTTGGGTGAAACAAGGTGCTATGATTGCACACTAAGGAGGTCCTCCAAGTGAAGTCGTTGCATGGATAAAGTGTTGGTAAGCATGTGCAACATAAGAAAATTGTTTCCATGCTAGGAACCAATTGGTCCTCTTATAAGGAGGTCATTCACACATCCTTTTGTGGAATTTCTACATGATTCTAGCTTGTTGGATTCACACTGAACAATAAAACCATAATTCTACTTGGATTAGTTAACTTCCAAGATAGATTGTATCCAAGTCTGAAAATGCAAGAGACTTGCAATATAAAGATGGGAATGAATTCTGAGTGAAGAGTTGGATCTTAATATTTCTTAGAGCTTAGAGTCAATGAGGATACTTTTGTAATGAAGGAAAAATAAAGATAGGAACTAGAGATAAATCCATAGCAAGAACTCGAGCCAGTAACAAAATCCAACATTCATAGTTAGATCCATGTTCAAGAGAAACAGAAAGATGGCACATTGTTCTAGATTGGTCCTTTAATATTTTGGAGACCAAAGAGCCTCTCAATGGGGAGGCCTGATTCGAAATGGATCTGAACACGAGAATGATTGTAAGAATCAATACCTACAAGTGTAATTTAAAAATTAATGAAGGTGATATAATAAAGGACAATGCAAATTTTATAAATTAAATGAGACAAAGAAAGAAAAGTGAAACAAAATAAAATAGAAAAATGAAAATAGGAGAAAAAGAGAGAGAGATCAATGGGAACTAAAAGGTTGTTCTCTTGGCATTCCCATTACCCCCAAGATCTCCTATTCATCCTTGTGACACGACTCTCAAAGGCTATTTTGGCCAAAGAGGAAAGTATGCACAAAGATCCATGAGTTACATTGTAACCAAAGATTCTCAAAATGAGAATTGAGTAACCATTGAAATTTGTTTTTCCCATTTGGGTTTCTAGATGAAACATTATGTCATTGTGTGACATATCATTTATATTAAATTAATGGAATATAAGTTGGATTGGAGTTTAATTAAAAGAACAAAAAACTTGTGAAGGTATTGTGAATTATATTCTAATGGTTGGTGAAAACTAATTTGAAGCCTATGTACATGTCAATGATAAGAATGGGTATTGGTTTATTGAGCTAAGTTCTTGGTTATCCAAACACTAGAAATAAATATTATATCATTATGATAATGATTGTTGCTCTGAATTGGGATAGAGACATATTTTTTTCAATGCTGGGAGCATAAAGGTTGAGTAGAGCTTGAGTGTTCTAGTATATATAGATATATTTATCTCTTGGAGTGACATATTGTGTTTGTTGTTGGAATAAAATTTATTATCTTGGAGCATCTCACTAATTCTCGATACTAGAGCTTTGTATAGTTTTTTGTTGGGGTGTTGATGACAATTGTATTGTTGGGTTTCATAAGATTGTGGAGAGATATAGCACATACATCTATGAGTGTAGCACTGCCAAGCTACAAACATTTTTGTACAATAAGAGCTTAGCACTCTATCACTCCATTTAACCTTTTACTTCATGTTTTTATCCAACTAAATGTGCTTTTTTTAAAAGAGAGAGGTGAATGAAGGAATTGGAAATGGGATTGTTCATCCATGAGGGATTTTTTCCCAAACAAAGTTGGTGTGTGTTTTATTCAATTGGATTTTGATAACAAAGCATTGCAAACACAAAAGAACTCAAGCCTTGAAGGAAAGAAGCATATCCAACCCTTGTGTGCCTACCTGGTGACAATACCAATATAAAAAATGATATATTTGTATAATTCTGAGAGTAAAGAACATAAATTTGATATGACATCGAGATGGTTCAAGGTCAAATACAAAGACCAAATCTATATCCTTGAGAGTTGTTGTTTCTTCAATTTCAACTTTGTTTGTTGAGAGACCTTTAGATGAACCTTTTAGATCAACGCGTCTATGTATGTGTAGCTCTGAGCAGAACATATTACCTATAACTATAAAACAAACCTGTTCAATTTCCCATTTCAATTTAATAGAGATGATATTTCAACTTTACAAGGACTTGAAAAAACAATTTTGCATTGGGTAACACTGTAATACACGGTCTTAGAGACAACTACTGCAACACGAACATTTTTAAATACTCTAGACATTGAAAACAAATCTTATTCATAAAATTTGAAAATATCTATATATAGTTAAACCTCAAATATTGAAATGTCATCCTGGACAATAAGGACAATCTTATGACATTGGATGTAGAACAAGAAACCTAATAAAGTACCTTATGCCCTCCAGCTAGCTTGACAACATGTAGGCCAAAATATTTAGTAATCGGAGTGCTTTCATCGGTACGAACATGATTATAATAATTTGGTAGCATTCGAAGAAGTAATTGCAAATTGGTTGCATGAGCATGTCAGATAAGATAAGATAATTTTATATATGTCCAACAAATGACCACAATAGTAGGTCAAAGGGGACTAAAAGAGTACCACCATTGTAATACATAGTGGGACTTTTGTAGCATCTCCTAAATCTAAGCTAATAGGAATAAGTAAAGAGATAACCCACTTTACCAAATTACTCAATGTTTAATAAAGTATGGACGTGTGATAATAAAATGCAGAAAATTACTCAATGACCAAAAGATAAAAAGGATATTAGCAACTATAATTTTTCGTAACTATATATTAGCAACTAGAATGGCTTGTGAGTCTTGTTTTTGGCTTGGATCGTGGGTTGAAATGGTCCATTCAATGGCCATGGAGAAGAGCCATGGGCCATTAAAGCATTTCAGAAAAAATGCCTCCACATGCGTTGGTTTGTAATTCACCCTCATTCTAGTTCCAATTATGTTGATGGGTTGAAATGGCTCACTCAACAACAAGGGTTCACCCTAGTGAGAAGTCCCAATTATATTGATCCTTGTTTGATATAGGGAATCCATCCATATTTTGTCCCAGTAGCCATTATTGATTTGGGTTTTACCAATTTTGGTATAGAAATGACGAGTAAAACACATAACCAAACATATTACCACCATTGTACCTAGAATATTCCTACAACAACCCTAATGCTCAATAGATATAGAAGAATAGTCCACGGCATATGCATCATAGGAATCGCATCTCTCCATAAAATTCTTGGAAAAAGGTGACTAACATCCTTGTTTCCACTTTTCACTCTTTCATATGTAACATCTTTAGATTAAAATGTATAATCTCCTTTTTAATATCAATAACTGGATGTTGTTGCCACAAGATATGTAAGATGAAAATATACAAACTTGGAATCATATTTTAGAAAAAATAATTTAACATAAAGAAGTTAATTGACAAATTAATAATATGCACAAGTTTACTTCCTTGAGTTGAATTTCCTTTCATGGGATATGCCATTGGTCACTTTGATAATGATTTTAAGGACACGTTAGTTGAAATGTTGTGTTATTGGGTTTCTAGGCCATTGACAATGTGCCCATATTTTTCATTTTTTGAATTTGAAACAATGGTAAGTAATCTCATAAAACTTGTAACAATAAAGTTTTATATCTTAACAAGACCTTTACAATGGTACAAATATAACACAAAACAAATTTTGGGTTCAAACGTTATGGTGAAAATACTAAAATATGTGTTTCACAAGTTGCAAAAGCATGCATGTTGCATGTCACACAAAGTTCAAAGTTCACATATCACACGTCGCACCAAGTTCAAGTTTTGCATGTCACATGTCACACCAAGTTCAAATTTAACAAGTCATACCAAGTTCAAAGTTCACGTGAATGGAATAAATGCTTTTTGCATGTTGCATATCACATGTCGCAACATTTTCAAATATGGATGTCGCATGTCACAAGATTTTGAAAGATGCATGTCACAAGTTGTAATATTTTTTAAGTTCTTTTTACAGCTTCCAAGAATTTCTTATTGCATCTTCCCAAAAATTTATTTTTGCATGTTGCACCAAGTTTAAAGTTTGCACATTGCTTGGAAAAGATGCTTGCCACATGTCACATGTCACAAGACTTTCAAAGTTGCATATATCATGTCACAAGATTTTGGAAGTTGCATATTGCATATTCAAGTTCTATATGTTTCCTAGACTCTATAGCCCAAGCACAAGGCACTAGGTCTTGCTTGGATTCTCACATTATATCTTAAAATACAAAGAGATTACCATTCTTAAAAGACAAAGAGATACAAGTTTGTAACTCTTGAAACCCACAAACAAACAAGCATGTAAAATTTAAATCCAAACTTGAACAATTCAATCTCTTAAATTTCACGTTTACCAATGCCTTCAAATCGCTAGGATGATATCCATGGAGCCAAAAATTGATGCATAAATTGTATGTCAAGGCAAATAGAACCAATATAACCAAGGAGTATTGAATCAATATATACCAAGTCTAAGAGAAGTTGAAATTATCATTAAGTGTATAAAAAAATTACATTCACAGATATATACAAGCCATAGAAATACCCTTGTGTATATTATCAGATGAAAAAGTACCCATAATGACAATGCATTATATGCATCATTACATGTTCAACTATATAATTACATCTAACTGTCTTATAAAATTATTACACATCATCAATTTCTTTTAGTCTTCTTTTGTTTTTTCCAGGTCTTAAGTAATTCATCCAACTCCATGTCTTCGTTTACTGGGTGCTCTTCAGCAGTTGATGTTGTTTCATTCCTTTCACGTCGACTACGCCTGGTCTCGTACCCACGGCGTGGATGCTGCTGTGAGGGGCTGTCACCTACAAAAAAAAAATTATTAAATATATATGGCCAATTTTTGAATATCATTGAAGCAGTTCATTAATATTAAAAAATAACTTTGCAATGTAATTATTTACCTGGTCCTCTAGTCAGCACTGTTGGAATGGCTTCCTTGTTCACCTGAGCTTCAGGTCGAGGAGGATCAACTATGACATTCTCTGCCATTGAAACATCAAAATTATAAGTACATAATTATTAAGCATATGATTAATATACATCCATTTTACCGTTGTGGGCCTCAATCACAGGAACATCTTGGGGTTGCACCCCACTGGGATGGGGTTGTTGAGGAGCACCATGCTCTTCTGGCTGTGTTGCACTTTCAATGCTCTGTTGTCCAGTACTAATGGTTTCGTTGATAGTGCTTCTCCCCTGATTAAAACAAAGTAAGACATTAAATTTAGGACGATATCAAACATTTACGTATTTTATAAGTAATGAAAGGTTTATGTGGATTCATTTGTATTTACCTTATCCCACAAATTGGATCTTGGGGTCTTCCCTGTGATTTTCCTATGATCAACCATGAATTTATAATCGTACTTGTAACCAAGTTGGAGGTCTTCCTCCGTGGTTTCAGTTCCGAAGTCATCTCCCTACATTGCATAGGGGTATGGTTTTTTAATGTTTTTGGATGGAATTACCTGAAATTTGTAAGGTGATACAAATAATATTCTTAATATGTTTGGGTACTTACGATTCGTGGTTGTAACCTCAAGTAGTTGCCCTGGCCTAGCTTGTGTTGGCCATGTTTGGAAATCCTTGATTTGTTTGCATTTGAAGTGTCAAGAAACCTATCATCAAAACTTTCAAGTATGTTATATAACCACACTTTTATTTAGATCTAAAGAAAATTAAAGCTGGTATTGAAATCAAAATATTGTAATTTACCTTGGTGTACCAGTTATTTTTTCTCCTGGTTTTTTTAAAATATTCTCTTTTGCATCATCAATGATCATCTTCCACTCCCTCTCTGGAATTGAGGGAGGACGCTCATACCTAGGATTTATTTCCAAGCTTTGTCTATAAACATCCTGCGTATATTTTAAATATTCACCCACTGGAGAGGTGATCGCTTTTTTATTGAACGTGTCTACTCCAAAGAGGCCTTCAAGATAATACATAAGTTCATTTTTGAGGTTGGAATTCTGGAAATTCCACCTCATGCATAAGGTTTCCCCAAAAATCAACAAGGCCTTTCTCTCTAGGTGCCTATAAAAATGGTCATTTCCTACACACAAAAAGATACAGTCATTAATTTAAATTTAATAATCTATATGATTTGTGTATGAGATGAACAACATTAAACGATTAAAATATGAATTAAAACTACCTGGGAGTCTTGATTGTTTTAATGGAAGTCCATTATCGTCGACCAAAAATGTGCATGGAAGGGTCCTCGTGCTTTTCACACGTCTAGCTCCAGGAAATGCAACCATGTCTTCCACATCACCAGCCTCATCTTTGTCACCATCTCTAGACTCTGACAGTTGTGTGGATGTCTGGCGGTGCGTGTCATGGCTCCTATCTAAATTAGGTGTGGAAGGTGGAGAAGTAAATAGTACTCTAGAATTTGTATGACCACCCGCATCAAGAATCTGTAGCATCTCTACAGTGCCACTACTACCAACACCGGGCTGAACAGGCTCCAAAAATATCTTTATAAAAAGGAAAATGTTTTTTCGTGAGATAATGTAAAAGTTAAAGGACAAAGTTTCATAATTGAACATATGAGTACATTAGAAAAAAAAAACTTCAAATTATGGTTGTTACCTTATATGTGTTAAGTTGTGACATAAGGAGATGGATCTTTTCTAGGACGTCGGGAGTTTGATCTGGACGATCTAATAAGCTAGCAAGTTCCTTGTTCACTTTAATGATATTTTTTTTTTATTAATACCATCGGATCAGGGGATGAATACAACCCCTCCTCATCGACGGAATCATGATCAACATGGCCTACTGACTACATATAATTTCAACAAAAACATTGTTATTTCAGTAAAATTATATAAGCAAATAATAAAATTCACGTAAAATGAAAGCGATAATTGATAATCATTTACATGTTCTGTGACTGGCCCTTTTCCACGATCATCCTGCCACATTATAATATAATTAGAACCCCCAAATATTTAAAAAATTGTTAACGATAACAAAAAAAATGATTTCCACCCAAATAAAATCAACCTCAATGATCAAGCTCCCACATTATTATAAAATTGGGACCGTGAAATATTTAAAACAATGTTAAAGATATATATATATATATATATATATATATATATATATAATGCAATAAGTAGAGGTTTCTTAAAGAGGTGTTGCATAAGTACCCGCACACTATTATTCGATGTTTCTATTTGATTCAAATGGTAATCCACTAATAACTCTTCCCTGGGAGCTATATTTTTTATTGCGCATAGGACTACCCGATTCTCTTCACGTCCCTCATATATGAAATTCAATTGCTTGTTTGTTGTCCTGGTTCGTGTGTTGTTTATAAACCCCGCGATATTGCAAGAATCTTTAGGCCTTCCATCAATATAGATAGTCTCTCCCTTATTTTTATCCTTTTTTATTATTTGTATATAATTTGTGGTGAGTGCATATCTCCGCATACTTTGCATGTACTGGACCAGCCGCATCCAATCATTATAATTGTAACACGTTCTGACATAGTCCATCAATTCAGTTAGTGTATTGTATTTTACAATTATTCCATCCATGGAAAATAGCCCCAGGTCATGCAAGGAGGATGGTGCAATACACACTACTACATATTGAAAAATTTGCGACGACCACTTGCGAGGAAAGAGTACTTTCGTCGCAACATGCAAGATACTTTTTTTTTTTTTCTAAATCTACCCTGTGTTCATTGCTATCTCGATGCCTACAGTTTGACTAAACTGTCATGGTCAGTTTTCATCGCATAAGCGACGACCCTACATTTTCCGTTGCCTATGCGACGAAATTTGACCATAAAAATTTAGTCAAACTTTACCATTGAAAATGACCTAAAATAAATAGCTGTAATATATATATATATATATATATATATATATATATATATATATAGGTCACTATTGTCACAATTGCGATGACGGTGGCCTAAAATTGGCCTATAAATATTTGATGATTTGAAGATGTTGCGACAATCTTGCTATAACAACGAAGGTTCCGAAAGGGTATTTTTGTGTGGAAAAATTTCGCAGAATGTTGTTAGAGGTGGGGAAAAAAGTAAAGCGGGTGAAAAGGGTGATGGTAGATGTTATTTCCCTTGTAAAAAATGTTGCCTCAGACGTCCCATAAGAATTTTAATAGCAACAGCTACAAAACATTGTAGGAAATATGGTCACATTGATGGCGGATTGAATGAATATCGTACCATGGTAATTAGCTATATATTTATT
>JASDQU010244833.1:85601-106842 GCA_032191745.1 Picea mariana
TCACCAATGGAAAATAAGAAGCACTGGAAGAGAGGAAAGGAAACATATACATGTATCATACATTGATCTACATGACATCTTGTAGAGAATTTGAGGGAAGAGAAATCATCAGAGAAAGATATCAAGAAAGGACGATCAGTAGCATGTAGACAAGGGGAGACATATCTTCGGGGGTAGTTACCCTTTTATCAAATAAAGAGAAAGATAAATATCGAAAGGGAAAGAACAAAAGAATGAAGACACATAGGAGTGGCCCCAAAGAGAGATACCCTTTTCCATTGATGTCAGAGGGAGAGAGAAAAGCATGAGAAGAGAAACATTGATAAGGAGTGATGGTCCCAGGGGGAGCATGAGTGTTGGAGTATAAGTGTTTCTATCAATGTTTGGAACATGAGTGTTTCCATCGATGCCAAAGGAGGGTATTATTGGACAGTTGGTTGTCATTGATGTTGTTGGACAGTTGGTTATCATTGATGTCAACAAGAAGTGGTTGTCATTGATGTCAATAGATGTGATGGGTTTATTTGGAGAAGTCTCGAAAGAGGTCCCCTTATGGTGTATCTCTAAGCATGGCCCTCACAGGAAGACGCTTTGAAGAAGTCTACAAGAAACCCAAAGGTGTGTTCATGAAGCTTGGAGTTGTTTGAGGAATAAGGACATGAAGAACAGTGTAAATGCAGGTAACAAACTCATATATGGATAATCCTTGTCATTCCATTTCCAACGGTAGGTGGAACGTCACGTAGTTTCTCACGGTTGAGGAGTTATGAGGTCATGAAGTTGGAAGCCCCAAAGATGGGTTAAGAAGGCCCAATGGAAGCTCCAAATATGGGTTAAGAATCCCCTGATTGGTTGCAATTCATTAATGAAAGGGTGAATTGGTTGTAACAAGAAATTTCAAGAAGCTCTAAAGTTAAGGAAAGAGTTACTTAGAAAAAGTATATATACACCTTAAGAAGTCACTCATAAGTACATTCACACACACATTTTATTGAATATATTCTATGTGAGTAAGTGATTCTTATCCGAGGTAACCAAAGATATATGAGACAAATTTCAAAGGGAAGATGAAGTAAAGAAGGGAGAAATTCCAAGGGAGGATGAAGTCTTGTGATGATGTGTTATAAGGTATGTTACTTAAAGGTCATCTTACCATTTTCGCTATAACTTTTGTTCTGAGAAGATTCAGAACTTGAAATTTTGAGGAGATGGAAAAAAAAAATATCTCAGAGTATTTGTGGTTAAAATTGAAGACCTTAATTCATTACAGGTACAAAGTTATGGTTGTTGAAAGTTAGGTTTTGTGACTAATCCAAAACTAGTCCCATGAGACTGAGGTAAAGTTTGATGAAGATGTTATTATCTTGTTGCTAAAGTTGAGGAAGAGCTACAAGTATGTAATTTTGTGTATCAAGTCTGCTACAAGATCAAAGGTAAGCTTTACATGTTTTATTGATGGTTATTTTTATGGTGCTACATCTATGATGTGCATGTTTTTGGTGATGTCGGTACATGTTGAGGTACTCCTTAGTGATATTATGGTACATTGATTAGTAGCACATATTGGCTATATTGGTATCTTTTCTATCTTGGAACTTCATTAATGATATTTTATGGTATATAGTGTATGGCATGATTGAGACATATCATGAGTGATATGGTATATGGTTGATTCATGATATGGTACAGGTTTGATACATGGTTGATGTATGTGCTATGGTACATGTTTTGGTACATGGTATAGTACAGGTCAATGTACATGGTCGATGTACATGGTATCGTACATGATGATGTGCATGGTATCGTACATGATGATGTGCATGGTTGATGCATGGTTGATATAGGTTGATGTACATATTTGATGTACATGGTTGATGATTGATGTACATGGTTTTGTGATGGTCTTTGTATCCAAGTGAGTGGATCAGTTAGTTGATGATGGTATATCAGTGATAGAGACAATGACAGAGATAGTGACAGTTTGGTTGATGTGATAGTGATAATGACAGGTTGGTTAATGTGATAGTGACAGTGATAGTGACAGTATCATTGTTAGTGACAGTGAGTCTACATGTATATTTCAGGGCATTAGGATGGGGAAAGGAAAGGGGGTTGTAGCCTCGTTATGGTTGGTTCTAGAGAACACAAGGAGTTGGAGCTTCCTCTAGGTTGGAGCCTGAGAATCAAGGGGTTGTAGCATCCTTCTGGTTGGAGACAAAGAATTCAAGGAGTTGTAGCTTCCCTTAGCTTGGATTCTATAAATAGGGGGTTAGAGAATCCTTCCAATTGTAGCTAGAGAATTGGGAAGTTAGTGCTTCCAATGAATGTAATCTTTGATATATAAGAAAGAATTTTGTGGTTTCATCCCATTTGGGTTTCCACGTAAATTTTGGTGTATTGTGTACTTGATGTGATGTTGTTTTTTATGGTTATATGGTCATGATATATTGAATGTAATCATAGATGATATACTGTTGATACATTGATGATACACTGTTGATAAAGTTGAATTTTATATATTTTGGTCAAAAGTGGTATAATTGTGGAATACTGATTCACCCCTGTCTCTCAATATTTCCAACATTTCCTGAGTGGACTGTCATCCTTTTACAAGCATAAAATTCAGTTTGATGATCCCATGAATTTAAAAGAATCCATGATAAAGGATAAGTATTTGTATGAGTAGAAAAGAGGAAGGTTGACTTTCCAAAAGTCTTGAGATGATAAGAAGAAAGGAAAGATGGATCAAAGGAAGAAAGGATTCAAGCCACCTTTAATTAGGAATAGATCTCAAGCATATAATAAAGGGTAGCCATCTCAAGGCCATAAAAAAATGACAGATTCCTTGAGAAAGAGGCCAAGATAGCATCCCATAAAGTGTTGAGGATGTGAAGGAGATCACATGTATAAAGATTGTCCTCACTAAGGAGATAAGATGAAGATTGTGCGTAGCATCAAGCAAGATGAGACAATAGAGGACTTAGGCATACGCATTACAAGGACCTATGCAGCCTTGGACAATAGACAAGCAGATTATCAATCCCACATGATTGAAGTGGAAGGTAAGATTAATAATCAACCCATATATATTTGTATTTATTTTGGAGCAAGTCATAGCTATATAGATCCAAGTACAGTTGAAATATTTAAATTGAATAAATGTAAGCATAAAAAGTCTTGGTTAGTTTATCTAGCTACTATAACCAAGAGAAGAATCAATGAGCTTGTTAACAATTGCCCAATAAACATGAATGGAATCAACACTAAGGAATATTTCAACATCATACCGCTTGGGTCAGCATGCAAAAATTGAGGATTATAAGCTAGAGGAGGATGAAATCCTCTTATTACATAACATAGTATATGTTCCCAATTCTCAAGGATTGAGAAATTTGGTTTTGAAGGAGATGCACAAAGTACCATACGTTGGACATATAGGGTAAAAGAAAACTATTACAATTGTTAGAGGCCAATGTTTTTGGTATTGTATGAAGAGAGACGTAATTGATTATTTGGCTAGATGCATGGAATTTCATATGGCAAAGGATGGGCACATACATCCAGTAGGATTATTGCAACCATTGCCCAATCCTGAATGGAAATGGGAAGTTATTACTATCGATTTCATTACCAATTTTTATAAGACAACAAGGCCACATGATTCCATCATGATAATGGTGGACAAGCTTAAAAATTCTACACATTTCACTCCTGTAAAAGTAACTCATAAGGTAGCCAATATTGCATAAATTTATATAAGAGAAATTGTTAGGCTACATGGTGTTCCTAAGGAAATAGTGTTGGACCCACATTCCAAGTTCACTTCCAATTTTTGGAAGGGGTTGTTTAAAGGATTTGGGACCAATTTGAATTTCAGTATATCATATCACCCAAAGTCTGATGGGAAAAAAGAAAAAAATAATTGGATAATTGAAGATATGTTGAGAATGTATGTGATGGACAAGCCTTCTAGATGGGAGAACTATATCCATTTACTTGAATTTTCTTATAATAATGGGTATCATGAATCATTGAAGATGAGCATGTTTGAAGTAATGTATGGAAGAAAATGCAACACACCAATAAGTTGGGATAACCTAGCGAACAAAGTCATGGTTGGGCCATAATTTCTAAGGGAAATGGAAGAATAGATGGTAAATATCAGACAGAATTTCAAAGTTTCACAAGATACGTAGAAGAGCTATGTTGATAAAAGAAGAACAAATAGAGAATTCAAAGTGCGAGAGAATGTGTTTTTAAAAGTTAAAGCCAAGAGAAGCTTGCTGAAATTGGGAAGTTTCCCAAAGTTGGCAGTGAGATATTGTGGGCCTATTGAGATATTAGAAAAGAGAGGGCCAGTTGCATACATGATAGAATTACCTACATCCATGATAATTCATAACGTGTTCCATGTGTCTTTATTAAAAAAGTGTGTACCCGATCCTAATCATGTGATTGATTGGAATGTGATCTAGGTGGAACATGAAGGGGATTTCTGAGTGGAACCAATGCGCATCTTGGACCAGAAATTAAAAGTGCTTAAGAAAAAATCTATCAACTTGATAAAGGTTCAATGGAACAACTACGGTCATGAAGAAGCTATGTGGGAGAATGAGGAAGCCATGCAGCAAGTATACCTGCAAAGTTTTGCAAATTTTGAAAAAAATTGAAAGTGCATTTGTACATATGTGAATGAAGACTCTATTTTGGTAGTTGGAGTTTTTAGAGCCACAAATCTGATATTTTTTGTCCAACCAATGTGTGGGTTGAGGGGAAAAGAAATTTATTGCTTCGAATTGTTGAGTGAGTCATTAAGTTGCGTAATTTTCAATTATTTTGATGTAATATATATATATATGTGTGTGTGTGTGTGTGTGTGTAAATTGTATTGTTATGTGCACTGAGGATAGTGCATTTTCTAGGGGGAGGGGAATGTAACATCCCTATTTTCAAACCCTAAACTAGCGATGTATATTGTAAATGTAATATATGGCCAAGGGCCAAGCGATGTAATATGTAGATGATGTAAATTGAATATAATTAATGAAATGTATCTCCAATTGTAGATGGACATGGATCTAGATTTGGGGGCTTAGTTTCCACAAGAGATGGAAGGATTCCAATGGGGGAGAGTCTACCCATGTTTATTAAACCCAAACCATTTCTTTCTAAATTATCCTTACCATGAATATTCTATTATTTGTTGAGTGTTCTAGAGCCTAATCATTGAATTCATGTAAGAGGGTGGGTGTGATAGGTCACCTCTCATGGTTATTGATAGAATGGGGGTTGAGTACAATCAGCTTGGGGAAGAGTGTAAGTCAAACAAGCAAGAGAAAGAGGGGGGAAATTTATATAGGTAGGAGACCAGAATGATACATTCTCATTTTTGCATGGAGAGTTGTTTTTACATGGATTTTTCTGGACAACAAAGGAGTTTTAAGTGTTTAATATTGAAGGAAGTTATTTTGGGCATGTTTAGAAGCTATTTGGAGCTATAATTTTGGGGAGAAAAGGGTTTTGGGATTGTGAGTAACATTCTACTGGAAATTCGTCAAGGGAAGCATGTGTTTTGTTGTTAGGCGAATTCATATTGTAGTTGTAGAATTATCGAGGTCCCAACAAACAGATTTCCTCTCCAGCCTGTGTTGGAATCCCTGCATGGGAGTGGAAAGGCCTGAGGGACTACAAGAAGTGAAGGGGATTCCATCCCTTGGGTTGTGTAGGTTGTGGGGAAGAGAGTTGGTTGACTGGAATTAGTTGTGGGAATTAACTGTTAAGAGGGTGACATTAGCCAGCCTTAGGGACCATTTTCTCTTGTGGATTCATAGCCCCAGCTTCGGGGTGACTTCTTGTTGAGAATTGGAACAAAAAGTATATGGTTGGGAGCAACATCCATCCTTTGTAGTGAGTTGCATATTTCTTAAGACAAGTGTTCTTATTTGTTTTGTTTATTCATATTAAATGTTGATATAGTTGTTGTGCATTTTACTCTGAGTTATCTTGGTTATTGTTACTTTTTGTGAGTAGATTTATGCACATGAATCTTTATTTTTAGGGATGAACGATGTTGTATGTATTTAGTTGTTGATGTACATAGTTAAAGTAGTTGCATTCACATTTTGATTTAGTATGGATAGTTGAATGAACTTGAATTCCATGTTGTGTATTAATTATGGATTTATAATTTGGTAACATAAAATTTTATTGGGTTCGTTTTAGCAGTAACATGATCCAACTTTGGGTTGGGTGCATTACACTATCCGTGAGGAGGTGATATAAAATCCAAATTTGGACACGGTCAACCATATTTTAGTCAACAATTGACCCAATGATGGTCAACTCTCTTAATTTGATAAGGTGAGGTTTACCAAAGAACACGAGGTTCCAAAAATCCATCTAACTCATCCACGCTATCCATTCATGCACACATCCCTAGGTGGTGCACTCCACCATGAAGACTTATACACTTCTTATATAACCTTGTTCACACCTTGCTCACATGTGAAGTGACTAGTGATGGTTTGAATTGGTCAAAGGGAACCCATTTGCGCACATTTTCAGGAGATATCATGGATTTGATGAAGATACATTTGCACAACTGTTAAGGGTGCCCCTTTTGGGATGATGTAACATACCCAGACACCCACATGTTGGGCATGCTAATCTAAAACTCGCTTCTGAACCAATTTCAAATTCTGATAATAATTAATCTGAAATCGTGCATGAAAGACTCACATGCATTAATCAAGATCCATGCTACAACATAAAAGAAATAAACAATGTTCCATGCACATAAAATAAACAACAAGCATGCACATTATAAATACATATCTTAGATATAATTAAATACACAACGGAATATACATTATACAAAAAACACAGAGAGAACTTATCTTTTCAAGAAAACATTCACCAACTGGATGCAAACCAAGGACATTCCTCCCAACCATAAACATTGTTGTTCATTTACTCTCAACAATAGGTCACCCCCAAGACAAGGTTATGAACCCAGAAGGATGGGTCCTAGGTCAAATATAAAACACACAATAGTTGGCAAAATAGCTCTCAGGTTTCCTAACCACACAACAAATCCAAATTTTCATTTCTTTTTCCCCCTCGGCCTGCACAACCCAGTGAACACCTTTATCTTCCATGAAATCCCTCGGTCTTTCCCATTTTTCTCCAAGGCTCCAGTGCTACTGGTCAGGAAATCTCCCTGTTGGAAACTCCAAGGATTCTCAACTATGAACAGTTTTTTATGAACTTCCATCAATCTCATGCACTCAGGCATCCATTCCCTTCTGGAATGATCAATAATCTATTACAACCATCTAGCAATGGATCTCATCTTCCATCCATTCGTTTCCATGCTCCCTCCAAGAGCACATGAATTCAGCAAGAGTGAAAATAAGGAGTTCTAGAAAATGAAAAATGATTAACCAAGAGAAACCCCCAAACAACCCATGTGAAAGGTTTATATAACTACATGAAAACAAGAACCACTGACCTTCCTCCCAAGAATCTCATGTAACCCCTTTTATCCATAAAATTAATTATGGGTAAATAAAATATAATAAAAATACTTATCCCCTTAAGCCCCCTCTTTCGTGGAATCATATCCCCCTATCTCTTTTTTCCTTGTCTATTTTGTAGTCATCGGTGTATTTTAATAATGTATATGAAGTATTACATTTCCTAGGGTGTGTTGAGTACTTAAAACACCCTAAAAAGCCTATGTCAAAATTTACTTTTTGGGTACCACTTGATTCTTTTGCACTGTCTAATTCGACCTCAGTATGAAAATGTTTTCTTTGCTTATAATTTTTGTTTCTCGTTTAAGTTTCTCAAAGTTTACTTGAGCATGTGAAAAACCATAACTTAAAAGACTAACATTTAATTAAAGAATTTACAGTCAATATTTTTCCCCGATGCGCGTAATAAATTCAGCATCGGAAAGAATTACAGATGCAGAAAGTTGATCAAGAGAACCGAGGTCGTCGAGCATCGATCTTCGTCGGCATCGAAAAATGGAAGTTGTTCTTTCGTGACAAGAGTCACTCAAGGATATCACCAACGACTGATCCCTTTCGGTGTTGGTAAAATATGAAAAGAGTAAGCGTTGAACAAAAAATGAAATAATATCGTGGATGGCTGACTTCCGAAACTTTTTGGTATCGGGGGATTTCAAGGATGATAATCCAAAAGGAAACTACATGTTAGGTTTATTTATGAAGGTTGATCCCCGATACCTTTTTGGCATTGGTGGTCCCAAGTTAAGCATAGAGTGCTTGACTTGAACAAAGTCCCGAGTCTGACCATCACCCTTGAGTTGACTTCCCAGTCTTCAGTACCACATATCCCGAGTTAATGGTTCTATGTCAACGACGTACGATGAAGTTGATCGACGTCGAAGGTTCTACAGAAATATATCAATAAAAATACAAAACAACTCGGAGCAACACTAAGCACAAAATCGGGGCTAACCTACAAGAAATTTGGACAAAGAACACAGTAGATTCGCACGCAAAGAGAAACAATGATGCATTCAACTACTATGACCAGAATCCTTTCGTCAAAATTTCAAGACTTCAAATATTAGATTCCCATCGGGATTAGGTTACATACAGTAGACACTGTCCACACCTACAGGCCAACCAACCCGGTTACATTGAGAACATGAAAAATTTCACAAGAAAAAGGGAAAACTATCAAAATTTTGTGCCTCGTTTAAGAGTAAAAAACAGAGTTCGCCCATCATGCCTCTTCTGCGGGTGGAATTTCTTCCCGGCTGCTTCGCACTCCCTGAGGTGTTTTTATTGTTTGTTCTTTTGACACCCTTTGCACTCCACACAGTTGCACGATCGTATCTTGTGCTTCCCAAAGATGCCTCTTGAGTCAGCTTTTGTTCCCTTCACGATCTTGTGGTGCTAACACCTCAAGGTTCTTTGCTGCCAACTGTCGTCATAATTCTCTATTTTCCTGGTAAAGTTAAACTATGGCGAGTTGTGCCTACTCGAACTGCGGATTAGGTCCTCGAACATTAGAACCCCACACTTTTTTCCTTCTCATTCATCCCCCGCTTCCTCGACTTGTCGTTTCGATGGGATCTATCTGGATAGCGTGCATTAGGAACTCCTTGGCTGTTGATCATGTGCATGATTCAATCAGGACTTGGATTTCTCCCCCAACTTCCTTATTTTTCCTGGGCCTGCCTCTCCTCCACGGTATATGTTGTTGAGTAAGCATGGATTCCAACTTGTGCCCTTATGACGTAACTTCTTCCACTTCGGCCTCTGTACGAGGCAATACTATCTTTTCCGCACAAAGGTAGGAATCTCCCTTCAAAACCTCAGGAACACCCATTGCAAAAAAGAACAAGTCCCAGGCATTTTGTGGCTCAAGCCTGGCACTTTGGCTACCTCACAAGCCTCGCCTTTATTTTTTAGGAGTTCCCATGGTGCGACAACATATCTCCCTTATGTGTGGGTGACTTGATAAAGACCCAAAGAAAAGAATGTGATCGAGCTAGGCTCACGAGACAAGTCAATGCATAAGCTCGGCTGGTAAGTAGAACACATACAGAACATCTAGAATTTATAATGGAGTAGTCAGTGAGTTGAAACGTGTCAGGGAACACTAAATGCCTTGTGAAAGTATGTTTTAAAGACTTTATGTGTCACATCTGCGCGGCGGGTATGATCTGGGGCATGTGAGATTCAGCTGATAGGAGTTGCAGAGGATGTGTGGTACGATCACATCGATCTCTTTTTAATTCCCCAGCCTCCATAATGAGTTGATGATGGTTGATGCACTTGTTGATGCGACTCATGTTTGATCAACTTGCCTCGACCTGAAGCGTTTAACGACTTCCCTTATGATAGTACCTATCTATTTTAGAACTTACTCGTACTTTTAGCACATGTTTAGCTCTGACATCCTTTCTCGACCTCAAGGGCCAACCGGCCACTGGCGTAACTTTGAATCTCATGTTTTATGTACCTGATATTTCATGCTATGGAACGCGGATGTAACCCACCCTAACTAAAGGAAAATTATAGCATTAACAAATACGGTACAGGTAATTCAAAGGATTGCAAAAATCACATAAGTATCAAACAACTAGGCTTAGTGAGCTTTACAGGTATGCACCAGTCTATATTCTTCATGCTTACGTTTTTACATATATTTTGACGATTATTTTGATGTAAGCAATGTCTAAACGATTTTAATTCTGATTGCAGGAAAGATCCCTCCGACTATCGAGCAAAATTGGCTTTGTAACTTTGCTAAGGAATCTAAGAGAAACTGGGTCCGAAGATAAACAAGATGATGAAGGATATCAAACTTCCCGAGTTCGCCACACCCAATGATTTCATCGACTTGCACGACATAGTCGAATCGCACATAGAGAAAGATTCTTCGTGGGCCGAAAGACTAGCAAAGGTGACCAACACAGTGACAGAACAGGTGCAACAATTTCTTGAACATCGGATCAGCGCTCGGGCTGTGCTTTGGTAGTTAAGTACTAGTCTAGTCAAATATCAGGCACATGCGGTGGAGATCAGATAATTTTAGGCACTCCCAATGGAACATCACATATTTTCATACGCCCAAACCTGCGAGGAGTTGTTCATCAGTTGGTCGGAGTATGAGAAAATTCACCTTTTCAAGTGCTATCTTGAGTTGATTGTTAGAAAAACTGTTAGAAGAGAATGCCATGTGGCGATTTTTATTTACTTATCTTCACTTAGCCATTATTTTCAGTTAAATTTTATGTTATAAATAAGAGCATCGACCAATTAGTTAAAGGTCGATGGTTGTTGCAAGCAACTCTTTTTTTTCTTTTGTTAAGAACTATTTCCGAGCTACCTTTAGTAGAGAAGTCCTTCTCGACCATAGAAAAGTTATATTTTCATCAAATGCATGTGTGATTGGACGTGGAGAAGAACTATTTCCTATCTTGTTTCATGAATGGATGTTGTAATGAGTAAGAGCTATTGAATCTATTGTTAAGTTATCTGATGCAATGTTTTATAGTTCTTTTCTTTAATGATGAAGATGAATCGTTGTGTTATCATGTGATGGATGATTAGTGTAGGTGAATTATTTTTCTTGCCATTATCTTATCGCATATGTGTTTTCTTTTCAATAATTAGTATCTCAGACAGTAATTTGATGCTCACATGGTTAATGTATTAGTACTAGGCTGGTGGTATAGAATTGTCGTCTGCATGCTTGAGTAGCGAGTTATCCCAAGCTCAGTCTCTTCTCCAGTATTTTAGAACCTTTTCCCATTTTGTTGCCAAGTTGGTTTATACTAGCTTGCAATCTTATATCGGTCCCACCTAAGAGAAAATCCAAAAAGAGAAAGTCCAAACTGAAGGAGACACATTCCCAAGAAAATGTAAAGCCCATCGATTAATTGGTCGGATCACAAGATCTGGAGAACCATTCCACCATTAAACGCTGCAGAGTCTAATTGGGCCTCGGTGGCGGGTTTGGTTCATGTTGTTGAATTAAAGGGATTTAGGACCCATCAACAGAATTGGTTCTAGAAGGAGGGTCTGAGAATGAATGGTTGAATACATATTTCTCATAATATTTTAGACAGCCTGTAGATTCAAAACAACCCACATGCATGGCTAGTCATTCCCAAGACAGCCCACACACGCTGAGTACTTCTGAAACGAGTAACTCACCACATCCTGAGGAAGAAAAATTGTACCCTGACATACCTTATGCTCTCCCTCACGAGGAATTAAATCAATTCAGAAGAATCACAAGAGCAAACACCTGACAGATCGGTGCATTGTCCTTAGCTTCGATACTTGCTCGAAGAAAACAAGTAAGCAAACCAGTGGTTAATACTCCCAATGCAGTTTTTGTGCACACAATAGAAGACCTAATAGATTTCACAATCACCGAAATCAAAGATCCTCTTAATCTGATCCTTGAAACGCCAGCCAACGACGTCTTTGAACCAGACAATTTTTTGGAAGAGGAGGAGTTTAACTCAAAATATGAAGATATGGAGGACAACAATGACCATAATGAATAAAGGGGAAACCCACCACTGAAAAATCAACCCTGGATGGCTAGAGACTCTTTGTCCCTCCCTGGTATAGTCCATAATGTTCCCTGACATCCAGATAAGTTACTTCTAAAGTTCGACACAGAAACCTCAAGATTGCTTGAAGATCATATCAAGAAATTTATACTAGCGATCAGACTTATGAATGTCCAGCATGAAGACGTAGTTTGTAGGTTGTTCCCCTACACTTTTGAGAACTCAGCCTCCACATGGTATTTTAACCTACCTATAGGATCCATAATGAGTTGGACAAAGTTTCAAAAGGATTTTTTAGATAAATTTGTCGAAGAAACCACTACAGGAGCTTTAATGGATGAATTGTTCACAGCCACCATGAGTTCAAAAGAAAAGGTTAAATATTTCAATAAAATATTCACAACCATCTTAAACAAATTCTATCCCGAAGCCAAACCAACTCAGGAGTCGTAAATTGAATTTTATGCTAACTCTCTCCCAACTTCTATTTCCACGTTCGTGAAAAGGGCTGCCAAATGAACCCCGACTGAGAATTTTGAAGAAGCCAAAATGATAGAATTCCAGATGAAAGGGTGTAAAGAAGGCCAGGTCTCTTTAGTTAAGAAAGAATTTCAACCCCCTCACAAGAGAGGAATCCTTCTAACTAGACCTCCAAGGAAACAAGTAGAATAGACGCCCGACAAGGGTAATGGAGACATAGAATATCTACAACGCATGGTTAAGAAATTATCAAACGATATCATAGACATGAAGAGAAATTCGGGAGAAGGAAATGAAGGCCAAAGTACCTATAAGACTTTCTTTAAAAGAACCCACCAATCAAAGCAATTGAACCTCCCCTAGGTAACTTGAATATCGATCTAGGGAATGTCGCATCTGATTCTTTCTCTACTTATCACCAGGAAAACCACTCTGAAAGAGACTGCCCTCAATGGGTGCATGCCAGTAATTTGAAGGCCAATCAGTTTCTAGATGAAGTCTCCCTGACTGAACAACCAAGCAGTTCAGTTATGAATGTTGTTGACCAAGAAGAGATTGATCCACCAGAAGATATAGCCATGCTGATATGGGATCCTAACCTAATTATGCCTTCCGACAACCTATTTCAAGTTCAAGAACCACCCATAGAGGTCTCAGTTATGAAAACGAGAAGTAAAGTTCCTCTTGTCTCAAAGGATCCTACTACCACTCAAACGTTTGGGGAAAGGTCAACTCCCGATCACCCGAAAGCACCTTTTTCTCCCCGTAAGAACCTTATTAGCATCCATACCCAAGAATCGCCCAAAATGGAGTACAATGTAGTTGAAGGCTAATATATCAGTTATGGACATATGTAGAATCCCTCAGCTAAAAGACTTAATTCTACAAGTTTTGAAATTAGTGGAAAACCCTTCGACAAGCAATGAACAACAAAGAAATATAACTTCCACAGATCTAGTAAATAAACCAACTGTGAATACCTGCTCGGAAGATAAGAAGGGAAAACCCTTTGTCCCAATGTTCCTTTTGATGTTTGAATTTTTCAACAGGAACCTCCACAATTGTTTGGTCGATTTAGGAGAATCCTCTAATGTTATACCATTGTCTATCTGTAAAAACTAAATGCAGTCCCTCTCAAGAGTGATAAACATGTGATACAAATGGACAGAACCCAGGTCAAAGTCATGGGGGAACTCAGATATGTAATGATCAGGATAGTGACACATCCTAAGTTTGTGCAAGTGATTGACATCATTGTAGTGGATATCCTAGAGGCCTATGGGTTATTACTAAGTCGAGATTGGTCTAATAAGTTAAACGGGTACTTTAGTATAGACTGGGCACACCTTTGGCTACCACTGAAGGGATACAATAATATGATCAAAATTAATATGGAGAGATATCTAAAACATATGGTCACTGATCTAGAAACCCTAAACAAACCCTCATTGACATATTTCCCCATGCTAGGCAATTATTCCTACGATTCCTTTTTCAGGAACTTCTCCCCTCTTCCATATGATGTGCCTCTCACTAGAACTCCGAAATGGTTTTTCAAGAGAAATTGCCATTAGTGACAGAGGAAACCCTCTTCTGTCAAGAACATGTGCTAGAAATCACCGGACAAAAGATACGAGGGAAAGAAAGTAATAAGAAGGAAGAAATGGTTAACTTCCGCTCTCAGATATGGACCATATATTTTTATGGATATAAATCATAGGAAGGATTAGGGGCAGGGTGCATCCTCATTGATCCAAAAGGTAAACGTCATTTCCTTTCCTGTAGACTAGAATTCGAATGCACAAATAACACTATCGAGTATGAAGATCTAGTACAAGGGTTAAAGAAAGCCATAGACTTAAACTCCAAATAATTTAAGGTTTTCGGAGAATCATAGATTATTGTTAGACAAGTAAGGAATATTATACATTGCAATTCCCCGCACCTAAAGAATTATCAATAGGAAGTGCATAGGTTAATAGAGCATTTTGAAGCTTTCAATATCACCGCGATTCCTAGAGCAAAGAATATCCTTATTGATTCCCTGGCCACAGCTGATTCAAGCCTGTCACCTCTAGAATATTATGAAGCCTCCCGATTCACTGTGGAACTAATGTATGAACCATCGGTGCCTAATAACATTTCTAATTGGAAAGTATTTGAAGGAGATGAACAGATCATAAACTTTCTAACTAACCAAGATAATTTTAAAGACCTAGCTATTGATGATGAAGTATTCCATGAACAATCAATAAAAAATGATCCTCAGACAGGTCAACAAACAGACAAATCAAAGTCTCAACAATCCCGAAGGGGATAGCTAATTTAGAGAATCTCTTTGATCTAAAGGGGCATTTTAAGGGGCCCAAAAATGTGAAGACCGGTAGTTCTTGTCCCATGCATGAAACTATAAATATCGGAACCCCAGAAAACTCAAAGAATGTGAATCTTGAAAAGACTATATCTAAAGAGGAAAGAAAGGTTTATCTCAAATTGTTCAGACAATATCAAGATGTCTTTTCACGGTCCTACCGAGATCTAAAAACTTATGACACCTGTATCATTCAACACACTATACCATTAAAACCTGAAGTGAAACACTTCCAACAGAAGCTCTGAAAGTATCACCCATCCCTAGAACCTCTCATGTATCAAGAATTGAAGAAACTTTTAGATGACAAAATCATCTTCTAGGTTAGGCATTCTACATGGGTAGCAAATGTGGTTCCTGTGAGAAAACATTTTGGATAAATCCACTTATGCGTAGATTTTAGGAACCTCAACAGAGCTTCAGAAATGGACAAATACCCAGTCCTGCCAATGAGGAAACTGCTACAGACCGTGTATGGCTCGGAGAAACTACCTTTCGAACCAAGTGGGGAACCTTCGCTTATAAATGCATGCCTTTTGGGTTAATCAACGCAAGGGTGACCTTCCAAAGGGCCATGGACATAGCATTTCGTGGACTAATCAAAAAATGTGTGGTAGTGTATCTGGATGATGTAATTGTGTATTCAAAGAACAAAGAAGAGCACATCCAACACTTAACTCGGATTTTCGAAAGGTGTAGGAAATACGGTATATCCTTAAATCCTAAGAAAACTATTTTCTGCATCGAGGAAGGTAAGTTACTAGGCCACATTATATCTCAAGCGGGCATTCACATAGACCCGGAAAGGATTAAGGCCATAGATCAACTCTCGTTGCCTCACAACAAGAAAGCTATGCGGTCTTTTTTCGGACAAATCAATTTCGTGAGGAAATTCACTCCTGATTTCACGGAAAATATCAAACCCTTACAAAAGATGATTCGTAAAGATGTTGAATTTAAATTAGACGATGAACGAAAGGATGCTTTCAACAACATAAAAACTACTATATCTCAAGCCCCCATGTTACGAAGTCCTGATTTCAATAGATATTTCTTCCTCTATACTTTCACCTCCGACCAATCGTTAGTTGCGGTATTGACTCAGAAGGATGATGACAACAATGAGGCCCCGGTTTCATTCATGAGCACTAACCTCTAAGGAGTTGAACTAAATTATCCTGTCATAGACAAACAAGCTTATGCAATTTATAAAGCAGTAAAACACTTCAAGTCTCACATCCTCAAGAACCACACCAAAGTAATCGTGCCTCACCTTGCGGTCTGATCCTTATTCACTCAACAGAAGATGGGGGAAAGAAGAGGGAACTGGATGGAAGTATTTCAAGAATTTGATCTAGATATAAAAACTACCAAATTAGTTAAAGGGAAAGGGTTGTGCAAAATCACAGCCGAAGCCCAGTACCAAGTAAATGAAGATTCTGGGTGGGATAATGAAATGGAATTATGGTGTGGATAATTTTCATACATATGCCCAGGACACGAGTCTTGGTACGAGAAGATAACTTGTCTCCTACACCATGGGACTTGTCTAGAAAATCTCAACCCTAGGGAAAATAGAGCTCTCAAGTTAAAATCTGCACAATATCGCCTCATAAATTTGGTACTCTTCTGGGTTAATTATGATGGGGTACTATTAAGATATCTCGAATGTGAAGATGCAGAAAAAGTTCTGAAGGAACTCCATGATGGCCCTTCCGGTGGACATTTTGCAGGAAACACCACCGCTCATAAGATATTAAGTTGGTTATTATTGGACCACCTTATTCAAAGACGCTCACACTTATGCTAGAAACTGCAAAACCTATCAAATAAGCGTGGGGAGAAAGAAGAGAGAAGTAGTCCCACTCCAACCAGTGTCTGTTTCTAGGCCTTTTGAGCAATGGGGGTTAGATATCATAGGAGAGATTACACCAAGCTCTTCAAAACAACATAAGTATATACTTATTGACATTGATTATTTCACAAAATGGGCAGAGGCCATCCCTCTGACCCATGTAAATGAGAAGGTGGTAATCCAATTCATAGAAAAATAGTTGATCACAAGGTTTGGTGTCCCTTATGTCCTAGTTTTTGATAATGCAGCTTACTTCCCTTCCACCATGTTGATAGAGTTTTCTCTAGAAAAATGAATCATAATTAGATACTCTGCAAATTACTATCCACGAGGAAACGGAGTGGCAGAATCAACTAATAAGAACCTAGTAAGGATATTGAAGAAAATAGTTGTAGAAAACCAAAGGAATTGGCATAATCTACTTCATAACACTCTATGGGATGATAGGGTCACACCCAAGGAAGCTATAGAAAATTCCCCATACTTTTTGGTTTACAGGCAGGAAGCCATTCTCCCGAACGGGATTTATCTTCCATATCTTCAACTAGCATAATATTCCAGAGGAGAGCCTTCATCGATCATACAACAAAGAATTGACACTCTACTCATGCTAGAAGAAAAAAGGGAAAAGGCTAAGTCAAAATTCATAGCCCACCAACAAATAGTAAAAAGAGTGTTTGATAAGAATAAGGCTAAAGAGAAGAATTTTGAAGTAGGGGACTTGGTCCTAAAATGGGACAGAGCAAATGAGCCTAAAGGAAAACACTCAAAGTTTCAGAATCTATGGCTCGGGCCTTTCCAGGTGGCTGAGAAGATTGGGGCAGGTACTTATTGATTACAGAATCTGAGGGGGGAACCTAAGAAAAAAAATAAAAATTGAGTTTTATGTTTTGTGCACGTATTTCATGAGTTGTTTCAGCTAGGTTGACTGCGAATTACATTTATTTTTTATTTTCTTTTGTTGTTTTGATTTCTGCACTTTTGAAGGTTGTGTTTAGCAAGACAATGGTTGACCTCAAATCATGCGACATAGTGAACTCTGTTCCTAACTCATTTCTCACATACAACACAAGAAGCATCGAGGAACCTATGGTTGCATTGAAGAGTCCTTTATCTAACCTGCACAGATGAACAACTCTAGAGAAATGTAGAAAGGTCTACCCGATGGTCTGGTGAAACCTTACAGGAAATTTGAAAATTTGAAAAGGACTACATGAACCCTAAAGATAAAGCTAGCAAAGGATTCACCTTAAACCATCTCACTTTGTAAATTAAACAGATGTCATCCTCTCCCACTCGCTCAGAGCATTCTGCAGAAATCAAAGTTAACTATACCAAATGAGTGAACAGTGGGAGAGGGTATGCAGATATCTTCGTCAGGGCTATGGACGCTCGCTGGAAGCAGAGAAACACTGTAGCAAGTGATTAAAGGTAATTAAAGGCTTCATGCCAATGAATACTTTACTAGATTTTGTCAAAGGGGCATGAGTCAGGGTTACAAGAAACGAAGGAGGAATAAAGGTGGAAAACCCCACAGGAAGACCTGGAAGCATTAACCGGAGAATTTCAAATGCAAGGGTAAATGAAGCTTTGATTTAAAGCCAATAAGGTTCTCCACCAGCTTTCGTAGCGGCCGAAGATGAAGGAGGAACAGAGATTCTACTTTTGCCCAGTAAATCGCCATTTGTTAAGCACTCAACACACCCTAAAAAGCCTATGTCAAATTTTACTTTTTGGGTACCAGTTGATTCTTTTGCACTATCTAATTTGACTTCAGTATGAAAATGTTACCTTTACTTATCATTTTTGTTTCTCATTTAATTTTCTCAAAGTTTGCTTGAGCATGCGAAAACCCATAACTTAAAAGACTAACATTTAATTAAAGAATCAACAGTCAAGAGTTTTCCCCGACATGCGTAAGAAATTCGACATCGAAAAGAATTAAAGATGAGAGAAAGTCACTCAAGAGAACCGAGTTCATTGAGCGTCGATCTTCATCACTCAAGAATATCACCGATGACCGATCCCTTTCAGCATCAGTAAAAGGTGAAAAGAGTAAGAGTTGAACAAAAAATGAAATAATATCGTCGATCGCCAACTTTCGAAACGTTTTCGGTATCGAGGGATTTCAAGGATGATAATCCACAAGGAAACTATGCGTTAGGTTTATTTCCAAAGGCCAATCCTCGATACCTTTTTGGCATCAATAGTCCCAAGTTAAGCATAGATCGCTCGACTTGAACAAAGTCTCGAGTCCGACCATCACCCGCAAGCTGAGTTCCCAGTATTTAGTACCATGTATCTCTAGTCAGTGGTGTCGCATCAACGTCATACAATGAAGTTGATCAACGTCGAAGGTTTTGTAGAAAGATATCAATAAAAATACAAAACAACTCGGAGAAACACTAAGCTCAAAATTGGGCTAACCTACAAGAAATTTGGACAAAGAACATAGTAGATTCACACGCAAAGAGAAAAAATGATGCATTCAACTGCTATGACCTGAATCCTTTCACCAAAATTTCGAGACTTTATATATTAGATTCCCATTAGGATCAAGTTACATACATTATAAAATGTCTACACCTATAGTCCAACCAACCCGGTTACTTTGAGAACATGAAAATTTTCACAAGAAAGAGGGAAAACTATCAAAATTCTACGTCGCGTCTGAGAATACAAAACAGAGTTCACCCATCATGCCTCTTTTGCACGTGGAATTTCTCCCCATCTACTTCGCGCTACCTGAGGTGTTTTCATTGTTTGTTCTTCCAACACCCTTTGCGCTTCGCTCAACTGCACAATCATATCTTGTACTTCCCGAAGTTGCCTCTTAAGCCAGGTTGTGTTCCCTTCACGACCTTGTGGTGTTTACACCTCAAGGTTCTTTACTGCCAACTGCCATCGTAATTCTCTATTCTCCTGGTAAAGTTCAACTATGGCGATTTATACCTGCTCCAGGTGTGGATTATGTCCTCGAACGTTAGAACCTGATGCTTTTGTCCTTCTCATTTGAATCCCTCTTCCTCGACTTGTGGTTTCGACAATCTCTATCCAGATAGCGTGCATTAGGAATTCCTTGGCGACTGATCATGCACACGACTCAATCGGGACTTGGCTTTCTGTTGGGCCCCCACAACTCCCCTTATATTTTTACAAAATTTAAAGGGCCCCTATTAAAATCTTGATAATTATAATGAGCTACAGAATCAACCTTTTCAAATAGTTCCATTCCTTGGCTTGCTTTGAGACAAACTTAAGACATTCTCTTTAGTATGAGTCATTTATTACAAGAGTATATGTCAAAAGTTAAAAAAGAGCATTAAAATCTCAATTTAAACAAAAACGTTAATTTTTTATCAAATGTTTACTTTTGTTTAAATTATGATTATGTGTTTATTCTTTTGCTCATTAGCAAGTTTGACTATTTTGAATAATATGTTCAATACTTCATCAAATAATATCTTGGTTGGTTTCTCATTTTCATGAAATCATTTGGTGATATTAATTAATTAAATTATTTTTTCATTTTGCATCTTATGATAATAATAAAAAAGAATTATCTATGATTTGTTTGATTTTATTCTCTTCTCCATTAACTTGAAGCTTCTAGAATTAAGATCATATTTGAAAGGAAAATATAAATAATGTTTGTTTATAATTTATAGTTAGTTTAAATTCATTTTCAATTTTTCTAGATATTGTTTTATTCACAATTTTTAGGTTATTAATTTAGGTTTCTTTTTGTTTCACAGGTTTCTATTATCAAATATTTGATATGGATCTGATCATGGCTTGATTTTGTTATCCAAATACGTTCAAGATGATTGATCCAAAAATAATTTTGGATTTCTACAAATAATTTTATGAGCAAGAACAGATAAAATTTGGAAAGGCGTCAAGATCAGACACACGATTTTGCAGGACTGATTGAAGCCAAACCGTGAGGAATTTCGAGAAATGGTTGAAAACCCAGAACCAAAATGGACCCATTTACCTTTCGCGTAGAGATTTTCTCAAACAAATGCATGATTTGAGAGATATTTGGGTCAGGCTCTTATTGACAACCAAATCGGTTTTTCCTTTGAATCATTGTATTTTCAGTCTTCGAACAGTATGGAAGAAGATTCATTTTTGGCTCAAGGTGAATACCTTCATTCTTGTAACTCATGCTCTAATCAACATTTAAAATCAGTCATTGAAGAACACTAAAGTAATGAAAATCATCTTGAATTTTCTAGTACTCCCATGAAACTGATTAGAGAAGGAGATACACAACTAGAAGAAGAGACTTTAAACCTTGATCTTCAAAATGCACCTTGTTCACAGGAAAGACTAGATGCTTGTCACATAAATTTTGAATTATCTGTCACACAAAAGGCAAATCCAGATGATCATATTATGTTAAGGAATTCATCACCAAAACAGAGTAAGAGTTTTAAAGAAAGTGAAGAGAATTGTCTTG
>JASDQU010244833.1:106942-123799 GCA_032191745.1 Picea mariana
TTGATCCACCTTTATAAAATACAAAAACATTCATTTTCAAGTTACCAAGCACCTTTGGTCTGCAACCACAAAGGGTTTCTTGGAGAGATAACACTACCTATCTTACTGCACGGTCTATTCTTGTGCATCTTCTTGTGGAGACTTCATGTAATCTCTGCTGCCAATTTTCCAACCCTGTATCTGAATGTGATATGCATGACGTGATACTGATATTCCTCCAACTGAGTACCCCATCTGTAGTTGGATTCACATAATTTTCTTCTCGTACGATGGTTTTGTACAACTAGTTAATTTCCTCTGGGTATAAATAAGTGGGTTCTACAAACCTTTCTCCTTCTGATGGATCTAATGGCATAATGAATCTGTATTCTCCTGACTCGAATGTCATCTTCCTTGTATTTAAATTGATTATGGCCTGATTTTCAAATGCCTAATCCAAGCCAAGCAATGTTGGATAAGGTGTTGTGCCATCCACTATTTCTATTACTTCAAAGTCTGCCTTAGTGCGCACTCCATATAGAACTATTGTGACACCCTTTAGCCTTCCAATTGGTTGAACTTTGTGTTGATTTTCTAGTTTCAAATGAACACGTGAATATCCTAATGTGGGATCTCCCATACATTCCCATGTCTTCTTGGGTAACACATTCACCTTAGATCCTAAATCCAGTATGATGTCCCCCATATTGAAATCTCCAATGTTAGCATTCAATCCGAATTTCCTGCTTGTCCTCCTTCTTATATGAAGGTGATTGATTGTTTTCTATTCTTGTTTCCCCTCTACCTCTGTGTTACATATTTATAGCATATTTTGCAAAATTTTAATAGATGATTGTTCATTTAATAGCTTCACATAGGATTGCATAAAATGATTTATGGTACTTACTTGTCCTGGAGGTTGTGCTGCATTTGTATGATCCAGCGAGGAAGGCATCTCATACATTGGTACGTCCTAAGTATGTTGTGCAGTTGATATAGATGTAATGTCTAGCTTCAACAATTCTTGTCTAGCTTACTTGAATATTCCCTTTTCATTATGTGCATCAAGCTCCTTCTATGGTTCGGCATTATTCTTCACCCACTTATGTTGTGTTGGATCTTGTCTTACTACGTCGTTTCCTGTCTTAGCTCCTATGTGTGTAACTATGTTGATATTCCTTCCATAATTCCTTGCTTCTGCAGAAATCCACTGAACATTCTAATTTTTTTGATTTCTCTTTTCTTGGATATTCCCCAATAGTTTCAGACAGTCTTATGTGTCATGATCTGATGTGCGACAATACATACAGGTCGCAGGTGGAAGTGGACATTCTCTTGCATAATGTCCTGGTTGTTGATAGTTATGACATACCACTAGTCTTATGCCTCTTCCAAAGCCTCTTCTACCTCGTCCTCCACTTCTATAGCCAGCTCGATCTCCTCGTAGTGCATTGTACTAGGGCACCTGGTTACACTGCGCGAGAGTATATTGTGGCTATGTGGTATTGTACTACGACCGCGCAGTGTTATATTTTTGTGGTAAAATGTTATATGGGGCTGGTACTTGGTTAAATTATGGTGCATTTTTCCCTATCATCATCTCTGCCTGCACCTTATAGGTATTTGATGTCGATTCCCTCATCATCTCCATTGTCCTGCAATCTTTGTCATCATGGCCTACTGACTTGTAAAATTTTCAATACGAACTCTTAAGCATTGTCTGGTATTTATGCATCATTGGAAAGTGATATGGATCATGCACCTGTGTCTTACAGATCTCACACCATAGTCCTCCTGATTGCAAAGGGTTTGGCAGTCCTGTTGCCATGTACTATGTGAATGTTGGGCATTCATTCTTGTGGTGTCCTTCTGTCCTACATGTGGTACACCAAACAACTTATCTTTTGTCCTTACCCTTGTTCTAATTTAGCTGAAATTTTAAGTTCTTTAGGTCCTCCTTCAGCTTCTCTATGGTTGGATCTGTCTTTTGATATTGGTTCTCTTCCAGTTGTAGGACTTCCTATAGAGCCTTTTCCTGAGTCCGAAACTGTTTTTGTCTCAAAGGGTATTTCAAATGTGGTAGCAGTAAGTTGACAAATAGATGTCTATGTTGCATGTGTCTCATGGCATACTTTATCTTTCCCTTCAATCATTTGAATCTCTGGTCAATCTCTCACACAGATTCTTCTGGTTTTTGTCTAACCTCTATCATCTCATTCATGTATTGATCCTTTGAGCTAGGCTTCTGGAATTCATTTATCAATAGCTTCTTGATATCTACAATCGTTTTGGTTGTCCCTGGTAGATGTTTTGCATCTAATCTCGTGTACCAATCTAGTGCGTGGTCTCTTAGCATGATGGATAACTGCGTAAGTTTAGTCTCTTCATCTGTGATCTATTTTTCTTTCCAAATCTTTTCACAAATGAACAAGTGCTTCTTAGGGTCCTTCAACGCCTCTCCCTTGAATTCTGGTAATATGATGGTGGGATCATGTCCTACCATCCTAAATGTTGAACTACTACCTCCACTCGGTGTAGATACCTAGCTATCACTTCCTAAATTGTCTCATCTGGTTGTTTCTCCTTGACTATATGTACTTCTTGTTGTCTTTCTTCCAAAATTCGGTTGTCTAAATGGTGGTGTTATTATTGGTGTATTAGTCATACATGGGTTTATGGGTTGCACACTGACACTGATATGGATAGGAGTGTTTCCTTATGTTCCTGCTCTTGGACCTCTTGTCTTCCTTTCATATGTCACGCATAGGATTTCCTCAATCTACTCCATAGCCCAGATGTCCTCTACCTCTTCTTCATCACTTGCCAATCCTTCCCTCACGGCTATTGCTCTCTTATTGTTGTTCATCTTATATTGGTAGGGTACTCCACTGCACGTTCTTCCAGCTATTTCCATGATCTTCTTGATTTGATCTTCCTCCATCATGATTGGATCCAAGGCCTCCTCCTTCTTTCCTCTAACCATTTCTTCCTCCATTTCTTTGTCTCTTGTCATTACTTCCCCCCTTCCCCCGTGCACGTAGGGAAGTTTAGTTGTATGAGGCCATTGTCATTATACCTTTGTTATATAGTAATATCTTAATGGAAGTATGTAGAGATCTGATTTACCTACCTTGAGGTCCCTTCATGAACACTTGCTATGTTGTGCTATAAGAATTCGTAGTATCTACTGCAAATTATGTGATAAATTCTGGAACAATGTTGTCTAACCAGAAATCTACTGTGCATGTAAATTTATTGTCAACTTGTTGTAACTATGCGATCTCCACAGGATTCCACTCTAGTTTTCTGATCTTATTTGTAGGGTGGTTGTATTTCAACTTCAATATCCACTACTGCAACACATGCGGGAAATCACAGAAAAATACTTCATGCAAGTCATTGAATACGTACTTGTCCAGATATTTGTGTGGTGTTAACTTCAGGTTTTTGTTATCTTTTTTCACATAGTTCAACTTCTTCTTTTTCAACCAGATCTTGATCTCTGCCTTCATTGGGTTCCACAGTCTCAACATCCCCTTTTATATTCTCATTCTTTTAACGTTTCTTCAACAGATCTTATTCACCCAATCCCATTCTGTTCCAACCGGCAACAAAAGCATTTTTTGGTTTAATAGTTTATCTACTCTGGTCTTAATTTATTGTCATACATTGACCGAGGTTTAGATTTAACAAGATTCCAAAAAAATCCCTCTAAAACTATCGACCCCCCTGGTAAACCAAAAGGAAACATAGTACCTAGAGTGCACTGCGCAGTCTCACCCGAGATAGTTCTATGGGTGGCTACAATACTCAGATGCTTGCAGCTTGGGAATAAGTGGGGATCTATGGTTGTACCTTGTGATCTTCATTTATTTATTCTAACATCTTAATTAATCAGTCACTCTTACTCATGCATGTGAAATATTATACATAAATCGTTCCTTCATTCATTTATCTAGTATTTAATCATTAACAACAATGGAGATGCATAACATTCAGTCACATAACGCAAGTTTTACCATGGTTCACCCCCTTCTAGGCTACGTCCACAAATATTTGGTGATCAATCTCTTTTATTATGTCTTAGTAATATATCGTGTTGTGCACGTTTATAGAATTGGATCTTATAATCTCAACGGTCTTCCTGGTCCCTGTGAGGCTGACTAGATCACACCAGGATCCCCAACCTATGCTCTAACCCTCGGGATCGAGTTGCTCGACTCTTCTTTATCTCATCAGCGTACAAAAGGTTGCAATTATATCCCTTCTCACTCCTCCTCTCTGTCTCCCCCCCTAGACCTCCTAGGTACTACTTATACATATTTGTGGCTCATCATCCATTACAATATCTTGAAAGAAACCTAACCCTAATGTAGTTAGGTCTCCCTTGCATGCATGCCTCGCACGCTTCCCTCGCACGTGATGCTTTTACTTCCAACTGTCTTTTTTCCACTTCGTTCTTTTCTATCCAAAAATGGACTTTTTCCCCAAAATGGGCCTGCACTCGAAAAATTCCATACCTAATAGCATTATTCCTGTAATTTTCTCAACTTTCAATCAACCAAACCAATTGTTATCATATCATAAGAATTTTTAATTTCTAAAATCCATTTATATACAGGAAATGAAATTCTTAGGCATGAATTTTTTCCTCATAATGTTTGGCTCTGTGGTTGTAGATATTAGTCTTCTATATGGGCTTACATCCCTTCCATATCCAAGACCATTCTACCTGCAATTTCCACAATTTTTCATTCAACCACACAAACTGTTAGCATAACATTACAATTTGTAATTATTAATTTCTGAAATTTATTTTATAAAAGAAAATTAAATTTCCATGCATGAATTTTCTTCTTATAATGTTTTGCTTCTACACCTATAGATATCAGTCTTCCCTATGGATTTCATTCCTACCATATCCAAGAACATCCTACCTGTAATTTTTCAATTTACATTCGGCCAAAACAATTTGTCATTAATTATTAAAATATCATACCCACAATTGTTTTATATAGGAAAAATAAAATTTCCAGACATGAGCTTATTCTCATAATAATTTGGCTCTTGCAACAATAGGCATTGGTCTTCTTTATGGGTTTACATTTTTTCCATATACAAGACCATTCTTGATGTAATTTCCTCAATTTTCTTGCAGCCAAACAAGATTGTTAGTACTCATGCACATTTTCAAAAGTTCATGAAATGAACTCATAATTGAAATTTACCAACAATTCAATCATTTCCAACCATTATTGACATTAAAATGGAATTCAATTCAATCATTTCCAACCATTATTGGCATTAAAATGGAATTCAACTATTAACTGGAATGAACCCATCATTCTCTACACATGTATTATCATCCCATCTCTTCTTTCTTCTATCCATAAATATTTTTATTACTCTGTCCCCCAACAAAGATTTTCTATAATTTATCATTATGTAGTTACTTTAACCTGCAACTTTCTTGTTGCAATATCTAACAATTCCTGAAGTGTTTTCAACTCCATGAGTTAGCAATACTCACATCATTTCAGTTGTTAGCACAATCATTTCTATGTTATATGATATTACATGCATTCACCAGATGCATTCAATAATTCATGTAATACCACTTGTAACATTTTTAATAGATCCAAAATGTGATCTCAAAATTTTAACAAAATTGTATTCATATTAATATAATGCATCTATCCATCATTATGTATTTTCATCACCACGAGATTTTCATAATGCAACAATTAATTACTAAATAAAATAACAATTGATGTACCAATACCCATGGCCGCATTTACACAATGCATCTCTGCATTGACTAAATAATAACTATGTCATGAATTCACCAAGGTGAGTTGGAAGGTCTGGCCAACACCTCAACACATCATCCACAAACTTCCTACTGCTTGCCTGACTATTTTGATACCTTCCTTTTCAATCCAAACACAACACCAAGAATATAATTCTTAAGTGCTCTTCAATGTCGACAAAGAGGTTGCATTCCAAACATCATCTATACAGTAGATACCATTGAGCACTCGCATAGCTCTATATCCCTTCCATATCCAACCATCTCATGGTCTCACACATTACTAACTCTATGGATATTTATTGTTATTTCAAGAGTATGTCTCCTAACTTGACCTGATTATGATCTCATAACCAATCATAAAAAAAATGAAACTAACATTTTATCTCAATGCATTCTAGCATCAACAACATTTATATACTCTAGTCTTTTGGCCATTAAATATCAATTTAAATATTGAAAAATTAACTAAGGGAATTATTACCTCAATTCCCTTCAACAATGGAAGCAATCAAATGCATACATACATATCTTTTATCAACCTACTCAATGCTACCTGATCTGCTGCTATTTGTATAAGCTCACGTGATTCCTCCTCCATCCTTTTGATCACCATTCCTACCACCCTCATGGGTCTTCACATAGATGGATTCATAAGAAATGATAGAAACATCCACCTCTTTAACCATGCTACATCATTTTTCCTGAATACATAATCCATAATTAGTCATGTTCAATATAAAACCAATATTGCATAATAACATAATATTCTACATTTAAAATCATTCCATATGCATATCCAAGCATGTACATATGCACAATGCACATTTATATGTGCCAAGCATTCAATATCAACATGCCTACTAATTCATATGCATTCTAACTTCATGGTATGCATCATGCAGTCTATTGCCTTTATGTTTCAATTCACTTATTTTTTTATTCATTTATCTTGTAGTTGGCTGGCCTTGAATTTATTTATATCCTTGTTTCTTTGTGTTCTCCCATTCTACTCATCAACACTATTGCTCCATAATTTGAACACTTTCCAACTAATTTTCACTTGGCCATTCTGCAATCCAACCAATGTACTCAATTTGCAACAGCTTATTTTGGGTAGTCATATCCAACTTTGCCTTTATGAGGCATTCCAACACCCTGGAATAAAGTAGCTCAAAACATTCCATCACTCTACTACCACAACATTCTTGAATCAAATACTATTACTCTTAGTTGTCCATTAGACTACTTCTTTCACACTTAAGCTTTGCAACTGTCTACACTTCTATTCCTTCACGGCTAGATAGTCATAAGTTTTCTTTCTATGCCCATTACTAACATTATTCACCTGCTAGCTTCATGTCTTATGTGAGGACTGTTTCTTTTGTATTTGTAATTCATTCAGATTTTGTAGTTGTTGACTAATACTTTTGTTCCACTATTCTTGAGTTGTTTGTCCACTTTTCATTACTTTCTTTGTATCTCTTTATTGCCTCATCCAACTTCTGTAAGCTATGTCATGCTTCCATGACTCTAATATCTGATCCTATTTTTGAATTGATCTGATTATACCTCTTGTTAGAATTATACATATCATAAAAAATTGTCAATTAAATTTATATGTACTTTTTCTTCTCAGTTCATGAAGAATTCTATCACAATTATCCAAATTAGAATAATTCCAATTCATTATCCTCTTAATCATCTTTCCAACAATTGTACTCTTGCCCCAATCTGATATCTGAGTTGAAAGTTATGGCTTCCTGAAAAATCACTTTCAACCCCTTTTCTTTTGTTTTGCAATAAGATCTTGTCAAAATATTTGACAACTCCTTCAACTGGTACAAAATTCAAATTATGCACAAGCACTTCCTTCAAACTACTTTCCATGTGACCACGGATTGAAACCATGTTCTTATTAACTATCTAGCACCTTCCTATGTATTCTTCTACACAAGATCTTGTTCAAACACAATGTATGAGGGATTGGTTACTTATAGGCCCTTCACGCCTCTAATTGACCCCTTTACATTATCATGAGACCAGCGTTGGGACCAAGTCCTTTGGACTTCAGCCTTTGGCTATTCTCCCTTTTCAATCTTTCAACTTTTCTTGGAGCAAACTTCGTCGAAACCCTTCTATTAGCTCCACTAGAAGATCAGACGATCAAGATTTGATCTCCCATTGAATGGACGGTCCCGCCCCATCTAGAGGCTTCAACTAGATCAATGATCATGAATTAATTAGGCGCTGGGATGGACAATTATTAATTAGTTAGGGACTTCAGCGCTCCGAGACTCTGGGACATTACAATTCTCAATTCGTCCAACTCCCCTGGAGTTTTTACCTGCTGAAGCACTTACCCTATCCTTCCACTTTTCAATTGGACGGTTATGAGGAATCCCATAGGGTCTTAGATCAACGTCCCACATGAATTCATTACTCAGTGACTCTGGAACATTTCCACTCACAAGTTTCTCAACTCCTCTATAGTTATAGCTGCAGAAGTATTCATAAAGTGATTATGACCGCTTATCGTCGGTTAACCCCTCTGCTTACGCTATTCTTCCACTATATTAATATAATGGCTAGGACTTAATCAAGTGTTGGGATGGATGTTCCTTAATCACTTTGGGACTTCGAACGATCCAGGAATCTAGGAAATTTCAAATCTCGAGTCGTTCAACTTCCCGAGAGTGATACCTATCGAAGTGCTTACGCCAACCTTCCAATGCTTGATCTAACGGTTGAGAAAGGTCCCAAAGGGATCTTAGATCGACGATCTGTGTGAATTCACGACTTTGGTATTCGACACTTTCACTGGTAGAGATGTTGGACACCCCCATAGGCCATACTCCCAGAGATGAAATTGAATGTTGATGTCACCTAGGGTGACATGGACCCATGGCATGTGTGCTACATGTCACTAAAAAATGAATTGGTTGGGGTCAAAAAGGTACTTAATCCAGGTGGTGGGTGTCCCCACATGATACCCCTGCCACATGGAATGCAACACGTCATCAATTGAACAGACGGTCCACCATCTCTGCTCCAAATTTGACATCCTGCATTACTCCCAAATTCTTCCCTCGATCTAATGGTCGACGAAAATTTGGGACTTCAGCGTTCTGAGACTTCGGGTTATAGTAGTTCTAAAATGGTTCGATTCTCCTGAAGTTAAACTTTACGAAGTGGTCAACGTCGGATGAACTTGACCAACAACTAAGATTTCATCCGAGCCTCCTATTAGATCGGACGACTGGAGAGACTTCGCGACTTTGGCCTTTTTCATGCTTCTTCCCTATCTCCCATAATCATCGAAGCGATGAAATTCTAGATTTTTCCATCTCTTTCTTGGCTTCGATCAATGACTGTGATCACTCCTATTATTGGATAAATCAGTAAATGTGGACATAAACTGATCTCCCTAGATTCACCTGGATCTAGAATAAAATAAGACAGGACATGATGCTTTCCCTAAGCTTTAATCATTGAATTTACTATCAAACAAGATATGAGTGACATACCTTTGAATATCGCTTCCTTGTATCTGTGTTTTCCTTGCTCCACTCCGGTGCTCTTGTGATATTGGATCTACAATGAAACACAAACCAACCAAAGTGAAAGTAGCAATAGTATATTCAATGAAAACTTACACATGTGATCAAGGAGTCATGTAATAAAACAAGAATGATTTTATGGGAAAGAAACATGCCACTATATTATATTAAGTTTTTAGGAAACGTCCTTTCTTAACAAGGTTTTGAAGAAGAGAAAGCTAGTCACTTTTCTTAACAAGGTTTTGAAGAAGAGAAAGCTAGTCACTTTTCTCATGAAGAAAGGTTATTTTAGGAGCTTGAACACATGCTATAGAAACATCACTAGGGTGAATAAAATAATGTGTAACAACTCCCGAGATCCAAAAGGGATGGCCACAATTCTACGATACTTTACAAAAGATCATTGTCTGCATGACTCTCTAGATTCTATGTTATCTCTGCAGCGCTATCTCTCTCGAGCTTTAATATCACAAGGACATATCCATATTTAAACATTATACTCTGTCCACAGTTTCAACCCATACCAATCTGGTATTTCAACCTGAAGCTCAGATACCAATCTGTAACATACCCAACCACGCACAGGCTGAGCACGCTAATCTAAAATTGCTTCTAAACCAATTTTGAATTATAATAATAATTAATCTAAAATAAAGCATGAAAGACTCACATGCATTAATCAAGATCCATGCTACAACATAAAATAAATAAACAACATGTCATGCACAACAAATAACCAGAAAGCATGCACATTATAAATACATATCTCAGAGAATTAAATACATAACGGAATATACATTATACAAAAAACATGGAGAGGACTTATCTTTTCAAGAAAACATTCACCAACTAGCTGCATACCAAGGACATTCCTCACAACCATAGACACTATTGTTCATTTACTCTCAACAATAGGTCAAGCTTGAGTCAGGGCTATGAATCCACAAGGACAGTCCTAGGCCAAATCTAAGACACACAATAGTTGGCTAACTAGATCTTAGGTTTCCCAACCACACATCAAATATGAAATTCCATCTCTCTTTCCCCCTCATCCTTCACAACCCAAATAAATAAACACCTTTCTCTACCATTCATTCCCTCAAGCTATCTCATTTCTCTCCAGGGCTACTGGTCAGGAAATCTCCCTGCTGGAAACTCCATGGCTTCTTAGTTGTGAATAGTTATTTCGAAACTTCCATCAATCTCATGCACTTGGGCATCCATTCCCTCCTGGAATGATCAGTAACCTATTACAACCATCTATCAATGTCGCTCCTCCTCCATCCATTCATTTCCATGCTCCCTCCAAGAGCATGAGTGAAAATGAAAATGAGGAATTCTAGAAAATGAAAAATGATTAACCAAGAGCAACCCCCAAACAACCCATGGGCAGGGTTTATATAATTACATGAAAAAAATAACCACATGGACTTCCTCCCAAGAAGCTCATGTAACCCATTTTCTCCATAAAATCAATTATGGGTAAATAAAATATAAGAGAAATCCTTATCCCCTTAATCCCACTCTCTCGTGGAATCATAAACCCCTATTTCTTTTGTCCTTGTCTGTTTTGTAGCCAATGGTGTATTTTATTAATGTATATGAAGTATTACATTTCCTAGGCACTCTATCCCCTTTTCAACTTTACCGTCTCACCAACCTAAGTCACAATTACATAATACATTCTAGTTCATAAGGGTTAAAACTGAGGTGTTACAGATGAAAATTTCAAGGTTGACTTGGTCAAAGTGGACATAAATGCACATTCTTCAAGGGAAAACTCATTCTCTCTCTTTTAGGTGAAGTCATGCATTGTTGTGGTAAACTTCCCCCTACAGACAGGTGAAACCCCCCCCTTTGGACCAAGACCCATTCTTTGATCCAAAGACAAAAGAAAAAAAATGGACACTAACTTCCCTTTAGAACTACTTCAACAAACAGAATAAGAAGTTATATATATATGACTCACCTTTTCAACATGGTTGTCCTCACTGCTCTATCATTTGACCTTGTTGGTCAAGCTCTTAGGCACAAGATAGGACATGCAATGAATAAAGAGGAATCTCATTTGTTCTACTCTATATTGTTAGGTGACAATAGATCTATCTATGATAACTTTCAGAACAATAGAAATGCATGACCCAATGACACAAAACATGAAGGGAATAGGCCAAGTTATGTATTAATAGAAATCCATAATGAAGTACATACAATCCAACATTGATGTTGTAGCATCTCCTCCAAGATCTCCTATCTAGCCCTCTCCTAAATGTCTCAAGATCATAATTATGATTCTCTCATGGATTCTCCTCTCTTTTCACCTTGGAATGCACTCATTATATAAGAGTTTGGAGGATTAAACATCATGAAGTATTTTAGGAAATGGTTGAGGATTTTTCTCCATAAGTTGAGATTGAGTTTACTTAAGATGGATCCATGAGATATGACTCGAATATTTGACGTCAACCTCTCATAACTAACCCTTATAATGAGGTGTATTAGTTGCAACTTCCTCTAACCATTTCAACACCCCCTCAAAACCGAGCACAAAGCATTGGCAACACTCCCTATACATGGGCAGGGGAGCAATGACAAGAGTTCAACACTCCTTATACATGAGAAGGGGAGCATTGACCTTCAAAAATGGTCAAAATATCAAGGTAAAATGCATCGTTTCAACCTTCTTATGATGGGTTTTATCCTCCACAATGACTTAGGGATTATGACAAATGTTCTTCTGTGGTGTCCAAGTTGCGACACTTAATAAAGTGCATGCAACACTTAGTATGGCGCATGTGACACTTAGTAAGGTGCATAAGACACTTACGACAATTAAGTGAGACATTTAGGTGTGTAAGAGATGCCCCCTAAAGTGTGAGGTCAAAGGAGAAATTGATGGCATAAACACTTTACAAAAAAATTAATGCAAGGGTGTTGTTGTAGGAGAGCCTTGTGGAAGCTGAAAAAAAAAATCAAACAGTATATATTTATCATCCCTGAGACAGTCATACCTTTACTCAGATTAAACTGACTTAAATCATGGTCGTCGACCAATACACTTTGGATCCATGAAAGCATTGAATAAGGATATGGCCACAAAACATACATCGTGGATCCATACCTCCATGACTCAATTAGGTCATAGCCACGAAAGAATACACAGTGGAGCTACGATATGACAAAAACATAGCCATGCACCAATACAAAGTGGATCTATGTGACAACATATACATCAGTGAGATTTCTAATATGATGGTTATACTGGAATCTTCTGCATACTCAAATGATCTACAATGCAGCCTGGGAGAAACACATAACAAAGTGAGCACCCAACCCAGGGTCTTCATCCAGATCACAAAACAGTATGATTCTATCCATTTGAATAGATGTCTTGATGTTGAACATGGTAGAAACCACTTGATTACTGATCATTAATGTATATCATTAACAAGTGTGAGGGAAATCATCAATGATGACAATGACTCCCAATGTACCCTAGTACATTCCAACGAATGTGAATAAATGATATGAAGCCGAACATCCATGGAATCATTCAATCAAAGGCTGGTGTAAACCTATTGTCAAAGGAGAGGAAACCTGCCATTGAGGCATGTAAGCTCTAAGGTACTAACGGGTTTCTAAGTCTAATTCTTGGATAATGTGTTGAAGTCGAAAGGAACAAAATCGTCGAAGGAGGGCCATCATGTGTTCCCCATCATTGACACAAAACAGACACCAGAAAACAATGTAAGATGGTGGATTAAATGAGCATGGACTGACACGAGGATGAAAGCAGGAAATATTGCAAAATGGTTGGTTTGAGGTGAAACTTCCCTTAAACATTGTGAGGCACGACAAATGAATTGAAAGCATTGACTCGACTGAGAGATAAACCAAAACATAGCATGATGATCATTGAGGCACTCTTCGGGTGAGATGAATGAGTATGAGGACTCATAGGATTGGTATGACTCAAATACAAGTAGATTTCCCAACTATAAGACAAGACAAAAATAGGTGCCATGTTCAAGAGAGACAACAAACAACTTCCATAATGCTTTCCAAAACTTGACCCACTCCCTTCAATTTTCCCCCCAACATGATTAGCGAGTACCTATTTTTTTTTTAACGAGATTGATGAGGATAAAATATGCTCAGTACAACTCATATTTGATTATTCCCTCATCACATGTTTAACAAACTAAAGAAGGAGGGGTCCAGTCCCATATGGGTCCTTCGATGCACAATTTTATGATCCAAAAGAAGGAAAGCTCAGTAGTGTTTTCATGTTTAGAAAGTCTAAAAATATCTTAAAGATGACTCCTAGGGTGTTCTTTTTCGTAAATTAGTCCCCCGAGACCGAAAAAGTATAAAACAATACAAGGGAGAATCTTCTAGCCAAGGTTGACTAGAGTATTCATTTTTCATAATTAGTCCATCCGGTCTGAAAAAGGGTTAAACTTAAACCAAATAGACGTTCTTTCAAATCCTTTTAACAAGTGTGAAAGGAAACAACCTCACTTGACAATCTTTTCATGTTTAGGGATTCTAAAAAGAACTTAAAGGAGGCTCCAAAGAGTTCATTTTTCATATAGTTTTTAGGAGCCTAAATAAGTGATAAAAATATGCTCGGTTGTACTCCAAAGAGTTCATTTTTCATACAGTTTTTACGAGCCCGAAAAAGTAATAAAAATATGTTTGGTAACCTATTATCATGTATATAGGATCACGAGAAAGAAGAAAGACTAAGCTCATAGTTATTTGTTTCATTTTTTAATGAGCTTGCAATAGAGAATGAAATTGTCCTCGAAGTCGGTTTCATTTTTACACGATATTGAAATAGAAAATAAGTTATGCTTGGGTGATACCCATTAGCGAGTTTCTTCCCAACATGATATCCATAGGTTGGTACTTTACCCCCAGCATAACCGACAGAGGCTGGTGACTTAACTCCAACATGATGCCCAGAAGTTGGAGACATGCCCCCCAAGATTAGTTACATCCATAGACTCTTCTTCCACACCTAATTAGACTCTTGGATACTAATAGGAATAGGTTAAACATAGAGGGAGGAAGAAAGACAATCAAACGACACAGGAAGATGAAATGAAGGTTTAGGTGTGAGATCTAGTGGAAGACTTAACTCAATTGGAGGGGGATTCGTTTCATTTTTTAACGAGCTTGACACAAACAATGAACTATGCTTATGGGTATCTGTTTCATTTTTTAACTATCTTGAAACAGAAAGGGAACTATTCTCATAATCCTATGTTTCATTTTTTAATGAAATTGACACATAAACGAGAACTTTTCTCGAAACCCTTGACCATGGCTTCCAAGAGGTCTTCATCAGATGAAAGAAAAATTCTATGGAAGGAATACATGTCAAGGGACTCAGTAGGGGAAACGAGGGGAATATTAGGCTCCAAATCCCCTATTGAGTAGTTCACCATGTCAAATACCAGATCTAATTCTAAAGAAGGAGAGCATATAGAGAGAGGCTCCTTCTCATTCAGAGTTGAATCCATGGGACATGATGTCACATAATTAACCTGTGGCGGGTGGGATACCATTTTCATATAAGGATTATTCAGGGGAGTCAAGTGTTTAGAAATCAGATAAGTACCAACAAATTAAATCTAGTCAATGGTCACAATTTTTCCATTATGAGGGAAATGCATCACTCGAAAGAGTGTGGACACGACAAATTTCATAGCGTAAACATAGTCCCTCCCAAAGAGAAAATTAAATTCCAAGGGGTCATGGACTATCATAACATCAATACATACAATTTTCCCTCCTAAGATGATGGACAGTTGAGGAAGGATCCCTAAAGGTTCGCTAGGTCTTCTATTAAAATCCCACAGATGATGGGTCACTGGCATAAGCTGAGGGGAACCCATAGCTTTCCAAGAATTTGATGATAGAATGCTAACAGAATTTCCTTCGTCAAAAATAGTGATATGTACCATGATCTTATCGCAAACTTGCATGATACTTTGGAAAGGTAGGTAGGAAGGAAAGTGAGGCTCCGTCGGACTATTCTAGTCAAAGGAAATGACCGTAGTATTTGGAGGGGGGTCCATTGAGATGGGTGAAATTCCCCCTTGTACAGAGGAATCTTAAGTGAAAAAAAATACCTAAGTGGTATCCACTTCACTCTCTAATGGAAGATTGGGATTGATTGAGGATTGTATTGGATCGACCAATTTATTAACTTCACCCACTAAGGGAGAGCGGGATCGATCGAGGATGGAATCGAACCGACCACTTCATCAACCAATGGTTGGTTGGGAGAAGATTCATGGGAAGCAACTTGAGGTTGTTGCTTGGAAATAGAATTTTTTTCCAACAATTTTGAAGCTTCATCCATACGAGGCCAAAGGTAAGTGTGGAGCATTTCCCTACATAACCAACAAGGAATATTGACTTGACCCTTTTTTCCCCAAGCTGATGATTGATGGTTGATGGGTTGTCACCAGCATGACCTATAATGGTTGGAAACATGGGTTGTTGAGAAACATGAGACCACACTTCTAAAACCTTGGGAATACCAGGTTAATGTTTAAGAAGGTTGTCACCCTTACAAACCCTGGAAGGGAATTTTGGCTTGTGATGTGTGTTGGTAGACTTGTCAATATCATCAACACTCCCAACATGATTATCACTAGATGGTTGATTTCCCCCTTGCTTATTTTTCTTCTTTGTGTTCTTCCTTTTCTTCTTCTTCTAAGCCTCTTGGTTACTAACATTAATAATTTCACCAGCCAAGGAAGAAGAAAGGGAAGAAGACCTAGCGGATGAAGAAGGCAGAGGGTCAACATGAGGTTGATGTTCTTGGGGTTGAGGGATTGCATTTGAAACACCGGGACCATTTGGAATCAGTGGAGTGGAAAATGACCATACCGGTAATCCTATAGTGAATCCAATAAGACTCAATGTGGCAATGTAAGGAGGACCAACATTTCCAAAAGAAGGAAAAACATAAGGTTCCCTGTGAAAAGGTGTTCCTTGGTTGGTATTCCTAGGAAAAGTTGTTGTAATACCCCTCAAATAAAGTATTTGCCATGTTAATAAATTTCCTTAAGTGGAAAAATTCGAAATTATGATTGTAGGAAAAACTAATTGTTGTTAATTTAATTATTGTGCAAGACACTGACTTGCCAAGTGTCCTTAATTATTGAACAGATGTAAGAGACAATATTTTTATTTAATGGGGGATAGAATTAACAACCAAGTTAAAAAAATATGATTATGAATCCATGAGTGGGGAAAAAGATGAATCCAACCCTGGGCATGAAAGGACATGTGTCAGAGGTCAAATTGGATGATTGACACACCCTGAAAATCATAGATTTCCAAATATGTGAAAATTCCCAAGGAGGGAAAAGAGATTGAAAAAAGACTAAGACCTAGGAAAATTGAATACATACACATGTGTGAGGAGGCAGGACGTTTCTTAGCATGTGGAACTGAGGAAGAATCTCTGGAATAGTTTTTTTTCAAAAC
>JASDQU010244834.1:16026-35792 GCA_032191745.1 Picea mariana
AGTACAAGAGGAAGCGATGACTTGTTTAATAGTGAGGTGAAAATATGACTGAATATTGTTTAATGCTGAATATTGCTTAATGCTGGATATTGCTCGCCTTCTTGGAAATCCAACAGGAAACTCTCAGTAACCTTCTTGGAAATCCAAGAGGAAACTCTCAGTAACCAGTATAAGAGTAAACAATGACTTGTAATGACTTGTTATACTGATTAAATTTATTGGAAATGAGAATAATTAATGATCTTTTAATTTAAAATCTTAATCTGGTGGTTAACAATTAAAGATGCTGATATATTTTTATTACTCTCAAAGCAATGAATTAGATTTAATGTTAATAACTTTCTATCATTTTTAAAGACATGCTTTAACCTGTTTACTTTTTCACATTTGTTTACTTAATCATGTTAAAAAATTACTCTATGATCCTCTGATTGTCAGGTTTAGCCACATTTAGATGATTAACAAACTTACTTGACATTAAATATTTACTTCACCATTAACTTTTTATCTTTTTACAGTGTGAGATTTACATTTAAACCAAGTATAACCATATCTTTAATAAAACTACTGATTGTCCCAACTATCATATTTGCACAAACCCCTATCTTTGGAATCTTATACACCCCACGTCTCTCTTGCAGAACCATCCAAGGAACAGTTCCAAAAACAAGATTAGTTATATGCTCTTGTTTTTATATTTGATTTGATTATATTTTTTATATTTATTTTGGGATATATTTTGTTATTTTTTTTTCACTGTTTTAGTTTTAAGGTTTTCTTTCACTGTTTTGGGTTAGGGTTACAGATAAGGTTTGTTTTGGGGTTAGGGTTACAGATAAGGTTTACAGATAAACGTTAAAGTTCAGTTACTATTTTCAAAATCTACCTTCACCTATTATAGCTTTTCCGTTTTTAACACATAAATTATGTAATTATTACAGCTTTTTAGTTTTTAACACTCATAAATAATTATGTGACTGTGCTAGTTTAATACTAAATTCAAAATATGACCGAATAGATCAAAGAGTATCCTACACACGAATCGTATTCAACATGAAGTAGTGGATCAAACTTTTTATATTGAAACTCAAAATATAGAAAATGAAACTGTATATTGACATTTTATGACCAGCAAGACATTTGTAGGCGTCGGATTTGAATGGCGCAGTCAATATATTCTATTTGTCTTTTAAGGCAGATAGCGATACAGGAGTCCGACACACAGGGATAGACAAACCGTGTGGGACCTATTTGTCATTCTGAAGGAAATAGCGATGAAGGGACACGAGAAACTTCAAAGTTAGTGTCTCTTCAAACTCAATTATCGCCATGATAAGTCGAGTAAACTTGTCCAATTGGCGTGTGGAATTTCTGTGTCCTTTAAAGCAGATAGCAATGGATGGACAGGAGAATCCACAATGTCAGTGCCTCTTCCAAATAGAGTTAAGCAAACTTATCTCTCTCTCTATATATATGAGAGAATAAGTTACTACTTAACAACAACAGTCCCTGTAACAACAACTGTATATATATAAAATAATAAAAAAAAAATTCAACAAATACTAACATGGAAGTGGCAGTCAAGTGGACTTGAGGTTATAACTCAGAACTTTTTTCACAAAATTATATTACTAATTTTGAAATGACATTGCACTATTTTATTGGTAAAATCATTTGAGTTGATGATTTGCACTATCTTGCTATAAAAATCAATAAACAAGATCAATTCTCTTTATATCTTTTAAAATCAATGCATGGAATCATTTTTCATTGTATTAATATTGAAATCAATATATTCTATTTTTTTTGCATTTTATTATAGATAAAATTAATGCAACTACTTAATTTCTTTTAGGTATATTTCACACATAGCATATATTGTATCATTATTATAATCAATGGATTATATTGTCACTGAAATCAATGTATTGGAATTGTTATCGAAGGATTTGTAGTTGTGCAAAGGGCAGCACAAGATCACCAAATTTTATATAACTACATGAAATCCTACCACTCTCACTTTAATAAGAAATCCCCTTGTTTTAGTGATGGGGGAGGTCCACCACAAGGGAGGCTTCCCTAGTGACCTCAAGTGATCAAAGTAGCAAGTTTGTTAGCCAAGCTTACTGCCCCCTCTCTTGATCACTCAATGATAAGTCCAGATCGGTGAAAAGGATGAGGTATGGAGTTGTTTCAGTACTTCCTCGAATAAAAACACTTATGACATATATATGATTGATTTCCAAGTACAAAGATGGAAGAAATACCTCACGTGACACTAGACAATGATAATTTGCTAAGTCTGATACAAGTTTGTAGCAGTTCAACAATTTATAACAAGAAGCGAAAGTTTGCAACAAATCAACAATAAATATGCCTAAAAAATGCAACAATTAACAATAGAAACTTAGCATAAACCTAGTAGATTAATATCCAATTGTTAGATGCAATTTATGGGTAAGTTAGGCCACCTTTAAATCATTGTATGCACCAAATGAAAGTTTATTAAAATTGATGTAGAAAAGTTTTGCAACAATAGCAACTTAGAAATTAAGTTAGTCAAGTTAGTGTTAGTAAAGTTAGTAGATAGCTTCAAATATTAAGAATAAAGAGTTTGTTGATTACTTTCACCACAAGAGAGATTTAAAGATTAGTGCAATAGGGCTATAGAGTCTTTATAGAAACAAACATAACTAGTCTTGGAACTTTATCTAGATGTAACCAAGAGGTAGGATTCAATCTCTGAGACCTTGCTAGAACATTAGGGCCTAAGAGATTGAATATTGAGGAGAATAATTTCTAAGGTGCAAGCAATTTTGGGCCCTAGAAACCGTTTCTCCCTTCTTGTAGCTTCACCTTGGTAAAAAATCAAGAGTCTAGGGATATAATCCTAAAGTGATAGCACTTTAGGGCTTTAGGATTCTAACACTAGGTAGGATTTCCTTCACAAATTTATGGAAGAAATTAACCTTGTGAGAGGAGGAAGAAATTATGCTCCTCTCTTATGGTTTTATCAAGCAATATCTTCAATATGAACAAGTAAAATTTACCATAAACATTCAATAACATGAAATGAAATTGCATAAATTTAATTACTTGACGAAGATGTGACAAGAATAAACCCTAATTGCATCAATACCATCCAAAAATTAGTAAAGAAGCATCCTCACTTGACCTCCAAGAGACATTGCATAATCTAAAAGAGCCAATAACCCTAAAAGGGTGAAAATTTCATAAGTATTCTCTCCCAAACGATGAGAGGATGTGATCATAAAATGAATCTTGGCTAGCCATATTTATATGGAAACCTTATCCATTCAATAGACTCCAATGAAAAGTCATGTATCTACAAGAGGGGTCGACCCCTTAAATTGTCTTTACATAAAAGGGTGATGTCATGGCCTAAGAAGGTGACATTGCGCTAGAGGAGGTGACGTCAAGCTCCAAGATGATATTGTTGGGCCTCCAAAGGCCAAGACTCTCTCATGTGCCAAGGTCCATGCTAAGTGCCTCCTCCCATCAAATCACCATATGAACCATTAAACCCTAATCCCTAGGTGACGTCAAGGGATAGAAGGGTGACGTCTAGGCTTCCAAAGAAAAATGTTCAAGTGGGGGAAGTTATAGTCTCATCCTTTGTTGATGCTAAGGTGCCTCCAAAGGAAACTACCTTCATATTTCATGTGCAATGTTCATCATGAAGGGTGCCCCAGAAGTAGGATATAACATCTATCTCATGGGCTTCCAAGCCCCTACAGAGGTCCAAGTGGCATAGTTTCCTCATGCATGGATTTCACCTGGTAAGGTCCTGCAAACACAAACAAGTACGCCCTCCAGGGGTCCACAAGTGATAGGAATCATGCCAAGTAAGCCACATCTAATAAGAGAACCACCCAAACATGTGCATCAAAACCACCTTTTCAAATTAATAAAATGCCAAAAGACCTTATAAACTTTTCCAAATTTTGGTATGGAAGGGTCATCAAGGTGCCCTGTTGGGTAGGCCAATCCCCAAGTCCAGGGATGTTTCCCAAGAAGACCCCAACTAAGTCATCAAATGAATATGAAGTGGATTGTGTTAGATACCTAACCTCCCAAACCCCTCAAGTGGGTAGAATAATATATTTTTATATAATAAAGCTCAATATTAATAAGCACTAGCAATAAGGAGGAATAAGTCAAATGTAAGAAGACCTAATAGAATCTTTCGCTTCTAGAAGGATATTCCTCTAGATTGTTCTTTTGGATATATAGAATTAGTATAAATAGGAGTATAGGGTATGAGAAGTTTTGTCTTGAAGAAATATTGTAATAGAGCTCTTCTTTGTTGAAGGTTTTCCCCTCGAAGAGGCAAGTGAACATTATTTCCTATCAATAAAGGTATAATTCGGGTGTTGTGGTTCCATATAATTTGTTGTTCCGCTGTTATATCTGAAGTATTTATGTATTATGTTGTTATGTCGGTGCTATTCTATGCATTATTTCTCTTTTATGCTCATATAATAAGCTCGATACCTTACAAGTGGTATCAGAGCACTTTCCTCAACAAAAAAAAGTGGGTTAATTTTTTTCAAGATAGAGACATATTTCAACGTCTTAAAGCTACATATATTTGTCATTACGTGCATAAACCCATGGTCAAGGAGTAATAAACGTAGGAAATACAAGTGGTACTTAAGCGCACTTCTTTTGGTCACCCTTGTAACCTCTGTTGGTACCCCTTCGAGTGATAGAGCATCAGACAACACTTATATACAGATCACTCTAGATCTCCTAAATCCCTCTATAGATAAATCGATTGGCCGCCTGACGACTATAGTTCCACTGAGAAAAACACTCGAGAATATACTCTCTAGTACCTGGGTAGTTGAGTAGTATAGCTAAGGGAACGGTCTAGCCTCCTTTATTGGTGCCCTTAGATATTGGGTCGAATTCTACTATAGAATAGGACAAACCCTTTTCTATAGAACCCTTGAATACCCTAACCCTTGGGAAGGAAACAAAAATAGAATAGACAAGACCTATTTCCGCGCAACTGTTCCTCCTCTATTCTCATTGTGAAATTACTACATATTTCTTCCTGTTAAGAATTTGGGCATTTCAATGCTACAGTATTCTTCAGCTCAGAGTATAACTCCATAGGAATTAAAAAAAATAGTGGTCCTGCCATCACACTTATTTGGGACCTATCCCATTGGATTCCCCTTTTCGCTTTGATCATAGTCGTACCTTTCATTTTTAAGCCTTTTTATTTTCAGTGGAACCGACCCCTTCCTAGCTTCCCTATTTTTCCTCCTATCCCACTATATTCCTCTTCTCTCCCTGATCGTCATGGTACCTATCACTTATAATTCCTTTTTTGTGGTCCCACCCACCCATTTTACCTTACCTTCACTCCCCTTCTGCAAATGGCCAACACTCGCAACCAAGACCTACACTCTTCCATCAATCAAACCAAGGAATCCATCCAACAAGTGACATATGAGATTGGGTCTACCAATTCTCTCCTTGCACAATTCAAGACCCAAGTCTAGCACCAATTTGACACCATGGATGCCAAATTCATGAACCAATTTAACACCCTCCAGTCTGTTGTCATCCAGTTGTTGAACCACACTACTGGTCCTTCCTCCTCAGACCAACCAAATGTTGTTGATTCCTCTCATTCTTTGCATTTTCAATCCAACTCCTTTCATCGTGATCCCTGTCTTCGCCACGTTGAGGTCAATAAATTCGATGGCTCTGATTCCACGGGTTAGGTCACTCAAATGGAGCATCATTTTTCTCTACATGGTATTACTGATGAGTTGGCCAAACCTCTCTATGTTGTCCTCTATCTAGATCATGAACGATGAAAATGCTGGAAATGGCATAAAAATTCATGCCAGGGGTATATTGTATGGACCCGGATTGTTTCAAATCTCTATGACCAATTTGACATTGTGTTGGCCCTTGACCAAGTTTTGAGGAATACTGTTTTTGGACTTCGACAGCCTATCAAAGATGGAGCGCCAGGTGAAACAGAGATCATGGGATCTTGGCCCACTTTGGGGCCCTTTTAGGGTTTTGGGAATATGTAATGGGAAAGGAATGTCGGTCCATTGGTGTACCCATGTTTAGGCCTATTTTGTATATAAATAGATGCCTAGGCTAAGTAGAATATAACGCATGATAATAGAGAAGATAAGTTAAGTGCTAGAAAAGGCTTGGTATATATTGTGATTGACTTGTAGAGCTCAGTGGAAGTGTTGTAAGTGTTGAGTGCTCGGATTGTAAGAAGGCTTTGTGCCAGATCTACTCAGGGAAGGAGGATCTGGCGAGGTGTGCACAGATATCCTGTCTTATGCAGAGTACAAGTTTGAGCTATGTGTTGTAACCCTATTGATCAAAGATAATAAAGAAGAAGAAGACTTTGTGGACATAGCCCCAGGGTGGGGGTGAACCACGGTAACTCTGTGTATTGTGCTCAGCCTTTCGACCTAATGTGTTGGTTTCTTTCCATGTGCTTTGCTATGATATGATTATGCTATGTGCTTTGCTATGATTCTCTTAGATAGATCCACTTTTCTTTGTGCTTCTTAGATGTGGCGAGTGTAGATCTGATATATATGAAAGTGTTGAGTGCTAAACCTATTTTGTTGTTGCTAAGTGCTAAATTAACCTAGATCTAAGTGAATGTTGTGGTGCTCTGTGCCATCTACGGAGTGACTTGAGGGTTAATACTGATGAATGATCTATTCTAAGTGCTTGCTAAGAGTAAGAATCACATATCTGTGTCCCAGCTAAGGTTGCAGACACCTGAGTCTTGCAACCACCCCTGCATCTACCTCAGGGTGAGACTTCATCTACTTCGCAGGTGTTGCCAAAAGGCCTGATAGTTAGGGTTTTATTGGTATGTTGTTGAATCGTTGAACCCTGGGTCTTCCCCTATGCACATTACAAGAAGAGTTGGGGATCATTGAAGAGAAAGAGAGGATTAACTCTTTGTTACAGTTGTAGAAGACTAGGACATCTTACTAAGGAATGCCCTGNATGAAGTACTAGATTTCCCTAGAATGATTGCTAGACTTGAAAAGATGAATATGGAGCAAGCAAACCCTGAAGGAGACCAAGAAACTAATATTATAGAAGAAACCCAACAAGAATAGATAAAATATTAATACAGATAAAAGAAACCCTAAAGGAATATAAAGATGCTCGATTACCAGAGATCTTCAAAGACAAGGAATAAGTCGAAGCAAGAATAGGGGACTTCGACATTGACTATATTCTTGATAAAGCAATACAAGTGAACATTATTCCAGAAAGAACTTGGGAAGCTATAGGAAATCCTATTGTGATCCCTTCCCTAGGAGGAACAAGTTTATTCATAGGAAAGCTAGTAAACCTATGTGGAAGTCTCGTCCGGATACCTATGATTGTTAATTGAGCTTCGATAGAAGAAGACTTTGAGATTATTAAGTTTTTTGAAGACAACGCCCCATTTACCATGCTCATAGGAAAACCTTGGATTGAGAGAGACCAAGCTAGATGAAAAGAGGAAGAAGAAGTTTTGGAACAGAAGAATCAAGAGTTAACAGACTTTATGACCAGAAGGATCGCACACTTGATTGAAGAGTATAAGAGAAGATCATAGATATTTCATACTAGCAACCCCGATGTCGAGACTAAGAGAACACTAGAGGATCCATAGAAGATTGAGTTACCTATTTTCGATACAGAAGAAGTATTATCTAGGAACCCTGGGAAAGAATTTCAACAGTGCGAAGAAACTAAGACCACAAAAGATAAGCCTCAGAATGGTAAAAGCATTACTGAGATGAAGCTCATTGGGAAGAAGGCTAGAATGATAAGAAATAAAAAGGATAATATTGTATGGTCACAATAAGTTCTAGAGGATACGTCACAGAAAGAAACATTGCAGAATTGGAGCTTTGTCGAGATATCAGAACAACGACATAGAGTACTTTGCCATGACGAAGAAATATAGTCATTGGGGACGATATATCCATTCGAATTTCGCTCCGAATGGGCATAAAAGAAATAAAGGTTCGTCATCCAACCATTGAAAAGTGCCATAACGGGTCGAATAGAAGTTAATGAAGGATCATACCCGTTGCAAGAACACCGTTGCTAAGTTTCTCTACTTAGTCCATCGCACCACACACCGAGAATATTTTTTGATAAGTGATAATTTGAGCACAAAAAATGAGATTAATTCACCCTGAGATCATTGCCTTGTTTCCATATTACTCACTGTAGTCTTGAATTCCTTTCGCACTCAAGCTAGTTGACCCAAGCTTGTATGTCGGACGAGCTCAGCGCTACTGAGAAAATATTTGAAGAAATTTTAATTGACTTAATGACTAAGAGAGTCATGTCAGATCAAGGAGTGTCTACAGGTGTATAGGAATCATCCTCGGGAGCATTGCTAGCTTCCCTCTCCACTGCTTGAGCAGGACCATCCCGACTGCCTTCAGAAAGACGATCTAAGCTCTGAAATGAATTCTCCACTGTGAAGATGATCCCAAATATCTTGCCTAGATATATCCCACCACTTAGCGGCACAGTGAATCGAGACACCGTACCCAAAGATTTCGACTATGCTTTGGTCACTACGTACCTCCAAAAAGGAGCGTGCACAGTTCGTGCTAACCAGGATAAGCTGACAGCGTTGAAATTTAGTGATTTTAACCTTGGAGATCGCAAAGTTTACAATATGCTAGCCCTACACAAGTACTTAACTACCACAAAAGGGAGGAACCCAAAGATTGTCCCTCAACAATGGACCCATAACTTCGCGCAGTCAACCCTCCTCAATGTCATGAAGATTCCTTATTTCAGGAGGCATTAGGAAGTGAATGCATGCATCAAATTGTTGTTGTCCTGCTACCATGGAGGATACTTATGGATGGACTGTTGCATCACAGTGGATCCGATTCTTATCAATCGGATCACAGGGCTAAGCATGCAAGGCCCTGACCCACAAGAGTTTTACCCTGGAAAGATTGCAAATCGCGCTCTCTCCCAGTGAATAAAAGACACATATGGTGATGTAGAGAAGGGCACGCGAGGCTACAAGGTAGCCTCCATCGAGAATGCAACAATGCACCTTGGTTTTCGGATGATCATAGGGAAGTTATTTCACAAGAATAGACCCACATAGGTAACTAGATTTGTAGTTGACCTCTCAGGGAAGTGCGCAGAGGGACTACAAATGAACTGGGAAAAGTACATTGTAAATTAGCTACAGCTTGACTGCAGAGAAGCGCAAGACCAAGGGTATGAGTTCCACTTTAGTTGGTTTCTCATACTCATTGATTTCAACACCTGGGAGCTACGAGAAGGTGCCACATTTCCAGAGATCGAATCCTTCGAACCACTGGCCGTGAAGTTCTATACGTTGTGTTACTCTAGTGACATGAACAAGCAATGGTAGTCTAATGTCATTTTAATGCTTATTACAACCAATTGAAGAATGAAATCCAGTCTACACTGCACATCACACTGAACAACCTTCATAGGTTTAGACCTTTGATCAAATTCAGTGTGGACCGCCACTTCACCTATATCATAGTGCGAGCTGATGATCACAAACAACAAATCCAATCATGCTACAAGTTGTAGACAAAGACTTGGAGTAGATTACCAAGGAATGGTCCACGAACCTCCTTGTTCTAGTGGACCCCGCAGAAATATCCAACGTGGAAAGCCCTGAAGATATACTGGATACACCTAGACCAAGAAAGACTAAGACAGATGAAGAATTTAAAGATATCCATAGCACATCCACGAAGACTGCTTTGATCTCACCTATGCAGGGAGGTGATGGTGAAGAGCTAGGTGGCACAGAGGTTAATAAAAACAAAGGTGAGGTTTCTCTGCCTAGAGAGAAGGAGGATCCCTCTAAGAAAAGGAAGGTCACCCCACCAAAGACCTTATCCTGAAAGAAAACTAAGTCCATTGGGACCACGTTAAGACTACCCTCACACAGGACGATTTCGACTTCTTGATCGCTGCGTTGAATGATACCTCACTAAAGATCACAGAAAGCCAAGAAGAAAAGCAGGAGGAGATATTCAGACGACTCACGAGTGAACTTCAAGAAGTGCAGCATGCACTGCAATCTAGTCAAGTTGTTTCTACTATGCCCTTGACGATGGGAACAACAGGAACAAGCGATGAGGCCACTCAATTACACTATATCATCGATCAAGTCGAAGCTCGCCTTCGATGAGCTCAAAAAGACAAAATGCAAGCCACCCAAGATTTGGCACAAGTACAGAGCAGACTTATTGTACAACATAGGAAAGTAGACTAGGAACAACTTGCCTTACAAGTGAAGTGGGAGGAGGAGAAAGAACAATTATAGAAGAGAAAGAACCAATTGCTAGAAAAATAACTTGATGTGCAAGAACAAGTTCACAAAGCACTTCGCTCTATGATGGTCATTGAAATGAATATTGAAGAACGTGTCCAACAGTAGGTGGCACAACTTGAAAAAGTAATCCAAAAACTTCAGCAACACATCACCGACCTGGAACTTTGTACCATGCCTGAGACTCCCCAAGAAGTAAGAGATCTAAGGGAGGTGACTGCCTGTAGCACAGTTGACAGGTTAAAAACCTTTCCTTTGGAATGTAAGCAGTTGAGCACTAGAAGCACCCAGACTTATGAGAACCTCACAGAGAACCCATACTTACAGAAATTAGAGTCGCAACTCCAAGAAGAAAAAAAGCATGTAGACACATTACAGGTGTAGTTGAAGGCCTTGACCCCAGTTGAAAGAATGAAGCGATTTCTAGAACAACGCACTGCCCAACAACATGTACACATGTTGCAAAGTAAAGTGATGGAAGTCTCTCAACGAATTCAACCCCTCTAAGAGAAAGCATGCCAACTATTCACTGAAGTTGAGAGCCAGGCAGCCAAGCTTGAATAGGTTTTTATCACCACAAAATAACTCATGAAAGGACCAGTAAATGACGCAGTGATCCAAGAGTTCATTGAGAAAGAGGTTGTTGCACTGTAGCAAGTCGAAGTAGCTTGGGCCAAACTCGAGACAATTGAAGTAGAGTTTATCAGACCAGAGTGGCTCGGGATGATTCACAGGTGAGTGTTGGGGGCCTGTTGGCCCTTGACCAAGTTTTGAGGAATACTTGGTCATATTTTACCATTTTTGGACTTTGACAGCCTGTCAAAGATGGAGTGCCAGGCGAAGTAGAGATCACGGGATCTCAACCCACTTTGGGGCCCTTTTAGGGTTTTGGGAATATGTAACGGGAAAGGGATGTTGGCCCATGGGTTTACCCATGTTTAGGCCTATTTTGTATATAAGTAGATGCCTAGGCTAAGTAGAATATAACACATGATAATAGAGAAGATAAGCTAAGTGCTAGAAAAGGGTTGGTATAAATTGTGATTGACTTGCAGAGCTAAGTGCAAGTGTTGTAAGTACGAAGTGCCCAGATTGTAAGAAGGATTTGTGCTAGATCTACTCGAGGAAGGAAGATCTGGCGAGGTGTGTGCAGATCTCCTGCCCTATGCAGAGTACGAGTTCGAGCTCTGTGTTGTAACCCTATTGATCAAAACTAATAAAGAAGAAGAATACTTTGTGGATTTAGCCCCAGTGTGGGGGTGGACCACGGTAACTCTATGTATTGTTCTCAGTGCTTCAACCTAATGTGTTGGTTTCTTTCCATGTGTTATGCTTTGATATGATTACACGATCTTATTTTCTATGATTATCTTAGATAGATACACTTTGCTTTGTGCTTCTTAGATGTGATGAGTGTAGATATGATATATATGAAAGTGTTGAGTGCTAAACCTATTTTGTTGTTGCTAAGTGCTATCTTAACCTAGATCTAAGTGAATGCTGCGGTACTCTGTGCCATCTTCGGAGTGCCTTCAGGGTGAATACATTTGAATGATCTATGCTAAGTGCTTGCTAAGAGTAAGAATCACAGATTTGTGTCCCAGCTAAGGTTGCAGACACCTGCATCTTGCAACCACCCCTGCCTCTACCTCGGGTGAGACTTGATCTGCTTCACAGGTGTTGCCGAAAGGGTCAGTAGTTAGGGTTTTGTTGGTGCACTGTTGAAGTGTTGAACCCTGGGTATACCCCTATGCCAACAAATGGTTCTGTTTCTAGGCCCTAAAACTGTGATTGTTGGGAACTGAGGAAGAAGAAACTTTGTGCCAAAGGAAGCTCTGTGTGTAGATGTGTTGCCTTCGTGTGCAACGTTTTACTAGACCTGTGAAGCTTTGTGCCAAGAGTAAGGTTAGATATGAAGAAAGGAAGATCAGATCTGAAGAAAAGAGGTAAGATCTGTAAGCTTTGTGCTCTAATAAAGGTAAGAATAGTCAAAAGTTCTTAGATTTGGAAGCTTTGTGCTCTGTAGAAGTAATATAAGTGAAATGTTTTGTTTCTAGAGAATGGATCTAGGTATGTTTGATAGTTTTTGTCCTAGCTTAAGAACTAGGGTATTAATAGATGAAATAAACTTTGATATGAATAGATCTTATAAGTATAATGATAGATATGTTATACCTATGCATAGAAAGAATGTTTGGACTAACAAGTGGATGCAAGATCCTAGAAAGAAATTTTTGCGGGCTAGCCACTATGATCCTAGTGCACAGTACAAGAAGTGTTGGGGATCATTGAAGAGAAAAAAGGATTAACTCTTTGTTACAGTTGCAGAAGACCAGAACATCTTGCTAAGGAATGCCCTGGGAGAAAACCTAGTTTCCTCTGTTGTAAGGCTATGGACCATGAAGCACTGGATTGCGCTAGAATGATTGCTAGACTTGAAAAGTTGAATATGGAGAAAACAAACCCTGAAGGAGACCAAGAAACTAAGATTATAGAAGAAACCCAACAAGAATCAGNAAAATATTAATACGGATAAAAGAAACCCTGAAGGAACATAAAGATGTCTGATTACCAAAGATCTTCAAAGTCAAGGAGAAAGTCAAAGAAAGAATAGGGGACTTTGACATTGACTGTATTCTTGATAAAGAAACACAAGTGAACATTATGCCAGAAAGAACTTGGGAAGCTATAGGAAAGCCTACTATGATCCCTTCCCTAGGAGGAACAAGTTTATTCAGAGGAAAGATAGTAAACCTATGTGGAAGGCTCGCCTGGATACCTATGACTATTAATGGAGATTCGACAGAAGAAGACTTTGAGATTATTAAATTTGTTGAAGACAACACCCCATTTACCATGCTCATAGGAAAACCTTGGATTGATAGAGACCGAGCCAAATGAAAAGAGGAAGAAGAAGTTTTGGAACAGAAGAAGCAAGAGTTAAAAGACTTTATGACCAGAAGGATTGTGCACTTGATTCAAGAACAGAAGAGAAGATCGCATATATTTCATACTAGCAACCCTGATGTCGAGACTAAGAGAACACTAGAGGATCCACAAAATATTGAGTTACCTATTTTCTATATAGAAGAAGTATTATCCAGTAACCCTAGAAAAGAATTTCAGCAACGCGAAGCAACTAAGACCAGAGAAGATAAGCCTCGGAATGGTAAAAGAATTAATGAGATGAAGCTCACTAGGAGGAAGGCTAGAAAGTTAAGAAATAAAAAGGCTAATATTGTAAGTTCACAAGAAGTTCTAGAGGATACTTTGCAGAAAGAAACATTGCAAAATTGGATCTTTGCCAAGATATCAGAACAATGACATAGAGTACTACGCCATGACGAAGCAATATAGCCATTGGAGATGATATATCCATTCGACTTCTTCTCCAAATGGGTAGAAAATCAATAAAGTTTCGTCATCCAACCATTGAAAAGCACCATAACGGGTTGAACAGAAGTTAATGAAGGACCATACCCATTGCAAGAAGACCGTTGCTAAGTTTCCCTACTTAGTCCATCGCACCATGCACCGAGAATACTTTTTTCTAAGTGAGAATTTGAGCATGAAACCTGAGTTTAATTCACCCTGATAGCATTGCCTTGTTTCCATATTACTCATTATAGTCCCTGAATTTCTTTCGCACCCGAGCTAGCTGACCCAAGATTGTATGTTGGATGAGCTCAGTGCTATTGAGAAAATAGTTGAAAATTTTTCAATTGACTTAATGACTAAGAGAGTCATGGCTGAATGAGGAGTGACTATAGGTGTACAGGCATCATCCTCAGGAGCATTGCCAACTTTCCCCTCCACTGCTTGAGCAAGACCATCCTGACCACCTTCAGAAAGACAATCTAAGCTCGGAAACGACTTTGCCACTGTGAAGATGATCCCAAGTATCTTTCATAGATATATCCCACCACTCAATGGAACAGTGAATCAAGACACTGTACCCTGAGACTTCGACTATGCTTTGGTCACTGCGTACCTCCCGAAAGGGGTGCGCATAGTTTGTGCTGACTAGGATAATCTCATAGCGCTGAAATTTGGTGATTTTAGCCTTCGAGATCGCAAATTTTATAGCATGCTAGCCCCACACAAGTACTTAACTATCACAAAAGGGAGGAAATCGAATATTGTCCCTCAACAATGGACCCATAACTTCGCGCGGTCAACCCTCAATGTCATGAAGATTCCTCATTTCGGGAGGCATTAGGAAGTGAATGCATGTGTCATATTGTTATTGTCTTTTTATCACAAAGGATACTTATGGTTGGACCGCCACATCATGGTGGATCCGATTCTGATCAATCAGATCACAGGGCTAAGCATGGAAGGCCCTGAACCGTAGGAGTTTTACCCTGGAAAGACCATAGATCATGCTCTCGCCCAATGAATAAAAGACACATATGGTGATGTAGATAAGGGCACGTGAGGATACAAGGTATCCTCCATCGAGAATGAAATAGTGCACCTTGGTTTCCAGATGATTGTAGGGAAGTTAATCTACAAGAATAGACCCACATAAGTGAATGGATTTGTATTTGACCTCACAGGGAAGTGCGCAGAGGGACTACAAATGAATTGGGTGAAGTACATTGTAAATCAGCTAGAGCTTGACTGCAGAAAAGTGCAAGACCGAGGGTATGAGTTCCACATTAGTTGGTTTCTCATACTCATTACTTTCATTGCCTGGGAGCTACCAAAAGGTGACACTTTTTTAGAGATTGAACCCTTCGAACCACTGGCCACAAAGTTCTGTATTCTATGGTACTCCAACGAAATGAACAAGAAGTGGTAGTCTAATGTCATTTTCCACGCTTATTACAACCAATTGAAGAATGCAATCCAATCTACATCGCGCATCACACCAAACACCCTTCATAGGTTTATACCTTCGATCAAATTCAGTGCAGACTACCACTTCACCTATATCACAACGTGAGATGATGAACACAAAAAAAAACTCCAGTTGTACTACAAGTTGACAAACAAAGACTTGGAGAAGATTACCAAGGAATGGTCGACGGACCTCCTTGTTCCAGCGGACCCCGCAGAAATATCAGACATGGAAATCCCTGAAGCTATACTGGATACACCTGGACCAAGCAAGACTAAGATGGCTGAAGAATTTCAAGATATCCATAGCACATCCAGGAAAACTACTTTGATCTCACCTGCGGAGGGAGGTGATGGTGAAGAGCTAGGTGGCATAGAGGTTGAGAAAAATAAAGGCGAGGTTGCTCTGCCTAGAAAGGAGGAGGATCCCTCTAAAAAAAGGAAGGTCACCCCACCAAAGTCCTTATGCCGGAAGAAAACTACGGCCACCCAGACCACATTTAAGACTACCCTCACACAGGACGACTTAGATGTCTTGATCATTGTGTTGAATGATGCCTCACTAGAGATCACAGAAAGGAAATAAGCGAAGCAAGAGGATATATTCAACTGACTCATAGGTGAAATTCAAGAAGTGTAGTAGGAACTACAGTCTAGCCGAGTCATTTCTACTATTCCCTTGACGACGGGAACAACAGGAACAAGCAATGAGCCCACTCAATTACACCATATCGTCGATCAAGTCGAAGCTCACCATCGATGAGCTCAAGAAGACACAGTGCAAGCCACCCAGGCTTTGGCAAAAGTACATAGCACACTTATAGTACAACAGAGGAAGGCAGACCAGGAATAGCTTGCCTTACAAGCGAAGTGGGAGGAGGAGAAAGCATAGTTATAGCAGAGCAAGGACCAATTGCTAGCAGAACAACTTGACATGCAGGAATGAGTTCACAAAGCACTCCGCTCTATGATGATCATTGAAATGAGGATTGTAGAACGTGTCCCATAGCAGGTGGTACAACTTGAAGAAGTAATCCAACAACTTTAGCAGGGCATCACCGAACTGGAACTTTGTATTGTTCCTGAGACTCCCTAATAAGTGAGAGATCTAAGGGAGGCGACTTCCCGTAGCGCAATTGACAGGTTAAAAACCTTGGCTTTGGAATGTAAGCAGTTGAGAACTAGAAGTTCCCAGACTTATGAGAACCTCACAGAGAACCCAAAATTGCAGACATTAGAGGTGTAGCTCCAAGAAGCAAATCATCATGCAGACACACTACAGGCGCAGTTGAAGGCCTTGTTCCCAGTCAAAAGAATGAAGTGATTTCTAGAATAATGCACCGCCCAACAATAGGTACAGATGATGCAAAGTAAAGTGATGGAAGTCTCTCAACGAATTCAACCCCTCCAAGAGAAAGCATTCCAACTGTTCAGTGAAGTTGAGAGATAGGCAGTTGAGCTTGAATAGGTTGTTATCACCACAGAACAATGCATGGAAGGACCAGTAAATGACACAGTGATCCAACAGTTCACTGAGAAAGAGGTTTTCACACTGCAGCAAGTCAAAGTAGCTTGGGCCAATCTTGAGACATTCGAAGAGGAGTTGATCAAACCAGAGTGACTTGGGACGAGTCATAGGTGAATGTTGGGGACCTGTTGGCCCTTGACTAAGTTTTGAGGAATACTTGGTCATATTTGACCGTTTTTGGACTTCAACATCCTGACAAAGATGGAGAGCGAGGCGAAGCAGAGATCATGGGATCTTGGCCCACTTTGGGGCCCTTTAGGGTTTTGGGAATATGTAATGGGAAAGGGATATTGACCCATGGGTTTACCCATGATTAGGCCTATTTTGTATATAAATAGATGCCTAGGCTAAGTAGAAGATAACACATGATAATAGAGAAGATAAGCTAAGTGTTAGAAAAGGATTGGTATATATTGTGATCTACTTGCAGAGATGAGTGCAAGTGTTGTAAGTGCTGAGTGCCCAAATTGTAAGAAGGCTTTGTGCTAGATCTACTCGGGGAAGGAGGATCTAGCAAGGTTCGTGTAGATCTCCTGTCCTATGCGGAGTATAAGTTCGAGCTCTGTTCTATAACCCTAGTGGTAAAATCTAATAAAGTAGAAGAAGACTTTGTGGACATAGCCCTAGGGTAGGGGTGAACCACGGTAACTCTCTGTATTATGCTTAGTGATTCGACCTAATCTGTTAGTTTCTTTCCATGCGTTATGCTTTGATATGATTATGCTATGTGCTTTCCTATGATTCTCTTAGATATATCCACTTTTCTTTGTGCTTCTTAGATGTGGTGACTGTAGATTTGATATATATGAAAGTGTTGAGTGCTAAACCTATTTTTTTGTTGCTAAGTGCTAACTTAACCTAGATCTAAGTGAATGTTGCAGTGCTCTATGCCATCTGTAGAGTGCCTTGAGGGTTAATATTGATGAATGATCTATGATAAGTGCTTACTAAAAGTAAGAATCATAGATCTATGTCCCAGCTAAGGCTGCAGACACCTGAGTCTTGAAACCATCCCTGCTTCTACCTTGGGTGAGACTTCATCTTCTTCACAGGTGTTGCCGAAAGGGTTGATAGTTAGGGTTTTGTTGGTGCGTTGTTGAATCATTGAACCTTGGGACTTCCCCTGTGCCAACACACTGATACACACTATCTCAGTCGTTGACCAAGTTGAACCAGTCAGGTGTAGTGGAAGACTTTATAACTCCTTTTGAGCATTTTTCCTTTCAAACCAAGGCCATGTCAAATGCGTTCTTCTACGAATATTTCATTAGTTTCCTAAAGGATGAAATCTGATCCTAGGTTCTCATGGCACGTCCTTAGACTTGGTTAGAAGCTACTAAATGTGCCAAAGAGGCCCAACAAGTTGTTTTTTCCCTAGAAAAAAAAAATAATAAATAAATAAAACCCTCTTTTTCTCTTCACCCTCGACCCACTAATCCTAACCCCCCTTCCACTCCACTCACGGTCCATAAATTAACTAAATATGAAATGGATGGATGCCAACTGAAGGGTGTTTTCTATAATTGTGATGAAAAATATTTTTTGGGGCACAATTGTAAGGAACAAAAAGAATTATGGCCATTTCCAAAGATGTTCCTAAAGAAGATGTGACAGTTCCCCTTGTTGAAGAGTCTTCTCTTGTTGAGGATACCTAAGATCCTGTTGGCCCACCTGATTTTGACCCACTCATTTCCTTGCATGCCCTCAATGGCTTATCTTCTCCACAAACCCTCAAGCTCATTGGCTATATTAATCATAGGAAGGTCATCATCCTTGTTGATAAAGGTAGCACCCACAATATTATTCATCCTCACATTTCCTAGGAAACCAATTGCTATATTTGTGTTATCAATAATTTTCAAATCATGATAGCCAATGGTGGGTCCATGAAATGCAGTGGGCATTGTGAAAATGTACGTATTCAAATTGGACATTACCACTTGAAAACTAATATGTTTTCCATTGACATGGGTGGTTGTGACATTGTGCTAGTTGTTGAATGGTTACACACTTTGGGTCCCATTCTTATGGATTTTAAGGAATTAGCAATGCAATTCCAACATGAGGGACAAAGGTATCAATTCCAAGGTCTCATAGTTGTTTCTTATGAGATCATCAGTTCCAATTGCAAGAAAAATCTCCTCAAGAAAGGACACTTTGGTATTATTTCTCAACTCCATTCCATTCAAGTGGTTGAGAAAGCCTCTGTGCATATTGACCCCCAAGCTATCCTCTCCAAACATCAATATTTTTTTTCCACTCCTCGGGCACTTCCGCCTTCTCGTTGTGTTCATGATCATTCCATCCCCTTTGTTCCTAGCAATATTCCTCCCAATTTTCTCCCTTATCGTCATCCCTTTGCCCAAAAGAATGAAATTGAGAAAATAGTGCAATAATTTCTCCAAGAGGGTGTTATCCCCACCAGTACTAGCCCTTATTCTTCTCCTGTGGTCATGGTACTCAAGAAAGAAGGTACTTGGTGCATGTGTCCTGACTTTTGTGCCCTCAATAAACTCACTATCAAGGACAATTTTCCCATTCCTATCATTGATGATCTCTTAGATGAGTTGAGTGGTGATCAACACTTCACTAAACTTGATCTTCATTATGGATACCACCAGATATATATTCAAGAAGCTAACATCCCCAAGACTTCCTTTCAAACCCATGAGGGTCACTATCAGTTCTTGGTCATGCCCTTTGGCCTGTGTAATGCCCCCTCCATCTTCCAGATCCTCATAAATCATTTCTTCCTTCCCTTTGTATTTCATTTTATCTTAGTTTTCTTTGATGATATTCTCATGTATAGTAAAACTTGGAAATCCCATCTTTCCCATGTGGATCAAGTTCTCCATATCGTCTCTCAACACTGAATTTTCGTCAAACACTCTAAAAGTGCCTTTGGTGGCTCAGAAGTCGAATACTTGGGTCATATTGTTGGCAAGTCTTGTGTGTGGGTGAATCCTAAGAAGATTGAAGCAATGCAGGATTGGCATTTCCCCAAGACTATTAAAATCT
>JASDQU010244834.1:56924-75484 GCA_032191745.1 Picea mariana
TCGACCTAATGTGTTGGTTTCTTTCCATGTGCTTTGCTATGATATGATTATGCTATGTGCTTTGCTATGATTCTCTTAGATAGATCCACTTTGCTTTGTGCTTCTTAGATGTGGCGAGTGTAGATATGATATATATGAAATTCTTGAGTGCTAAACCTATTTTGTTGTTGCTAACCGCTAAATTAACCTAGATCTAAGTGAATGTTGTAGTGCTCTGTGCCATCTACGGAGTGACTTGAGGGTTAATACTGATGAATGATCTATGCTAAGTGCTTGCTAAGAGTAACAATCACATATCTGTGTCCCAGCTAAGGTTGTAGACACTTGAGTCTTGCAACCACCCCTGCCTCTACCTCGGGTGAGACTTCATCTACTTCGCAGGTGTTGCCAAAAGGCCTGGTAGTTAGGGTTTTGTTGGTATGTTGTTGAATCGTTGAACCCTGGGTCTGTCCCTATGCACAGTACAAGAAGAGTTGGGGATCATTGAAGAGAAAGAGAGGATTAACTCTTTGTTACAGTTGCAGAAGACCAAGACATCTTACTAACTAATACCCTGGGAGAAAACCTAGTTGCCTCTGTTGTAAGGCTATGGACCATGAAGTACTGGATTTCCCTAGAATGATTGCTAGACTTGAAAATATGAATATGGAGAAAGAAAACCCTGAAGGAGACCAAGAAACTAATATTATAGAAGAAACCCAACAAGAATAGAGAAAATATTAATACAGATAAAAGAAACCCTAAAGGATCATAAAGATGCTCGATTACCAGAGATCTTCAAAGACAAGGAGCAAGTCGAAGCAAGAATAGGGGACTTCGACATTGACTATATTCTTGATAAAGCAACACAAGTGAACACTATGCCAGAAAGAACTTGGGAAGCTATAGGAAATCCTATTGTGATCCCTTCCCTAGGAGGAACAAGTTTATTCATACGAAAGCTAGTAAACCTATGTGGAAGTCTCGCCTGGATACCTATGACTGTTAATTGAGCTTCGATAGAAGAAGACTTTGAGATTATTAAGTTTGTTGAAGACAACGCCCCATTTACCATGCTCATAGGAAAACCTTGGATTGAGATAGACCAAGCTATATGAAAAGCGGAAGAAGAAGTTTCGGAACAGAAGAATCAAGAGTTAAAAGACTTTATGACCAGAAGAATCGCACACTTGATTGAAGAACATAAGAGAAGATCACAGATATTTCATACTATCAACCCCAATGTTGAGACTAAGAGAACACTAGAGGATCCACAGAAGATTGAGTTACCTATTTTCGATACAGAAGAAGTATTATCTAGGAACCCTAGGAAAGAATTTCAACAACGCGAAGAAACTAAGACCACAAAAGATAAGCCTCGGAATGGTAAAAGCATTACTGAGATGAATCTCACTGGGAAGAAGGATAGAATGATAAGAAATAAAAAGGATAATATTGTATGGTCACAATGTCAACCCTCCTCAATGTCATGAAGATTCCTTATTTCAGGAGGCATCAGGAAGTGAATGCATGCGTAAAATTGTTGTTGTCTTGCTACCACGGAGGATACTTATGGCTAGACCACTGCATCATAGTGGATCCGATTCTTATCAATCAGATCACAGGGCTAAGCATGCAAGGCCCTGACCCACAAGAGTTTTACCCTGGAAAGATTGCAAATCGCGCTCTCGCCCAACGAATAAAAGACACATATGGTGATGTAGAGAAGGGCACGCGAGGCTACAAGGTAGCCTCCATCGAGAATGCAACAGTGTGCCTTGGTTTCTGGATGATCATAGGGAAGTTAGTCCGCAATAACAGACCCACATAGGTGACTGGATTTGTAGTTGACCTCTCAGGGAAGTGCACATAGGGACTACAAATGAAATGGGCAAAGTACATTGTCAATTAGCTACAGCTTGACTGCAGAGAAGCGCAAGACCAAGGGTATGAGTTCCACTTTAGTTGGTTTCTCATACTCGTTGATTTCAACACCTGGGACCTACGAGAAGATTCCACATTTCTAGAGATCGAATCCTTCGAACCACTGCCCGTGAAGTTCTATACGTTGTGTTACTCTAGTGACATGAACAAGCAATGGTAGTCTAATGTCATTTTAAATGCTTATTACAACCAATTGAAGAATGCAATCTAGTCTACACTGCACATCACACTGAACACCCTTCATAGGTTTAGACCTTTGATCAAATTCAGTGTGGATCGCCACTTCACCTATATCATAGTGCGAGTTGATGATCACAAACAACAACTCCAGTCGTACTACAAGTTGTAGATGAAGACTTGGAGCAGATTACCAAGGAATGGTCCATGAACCTCCTTGTTCCAGCAGACCCCGCAGAAATATCCGACATGGAAAGCCCTGAAGATATACTGGATACACCTAGACTAAGAAAGACTAAGACGACTGAAGAATTTCAAGATATCCAACGCACATCCACGAAGACTACTTTGATCTCACCTACGCAGGGAGGTGATGGTGAAGAGCTAGGTGGCACAGAGATTAAGCAAAACAAAGGTGAGGTTACTCTTCCTAGAGAGAAGGAGGATCCCTCTAAGAAAAGGAAGGTCACCCAACCAAAGACCTTATCCCGAAAGAAAACTAAGTCCATTGGGACCACGTTAAGACTACCCTCACATAGGACAACTTTGACTTCTTGATTGCTGCATTGAATGATACCTCACTAGAGATCGTAGAAAGACAAGAAGAGAAGTAGGAGGAGATATTCAGTCGACTCACGGGTGAACTTCAAGAAGTGAAACATGCAATGAAGTCTAGTCGAGTTGTTTCTACTATGCCCTTGACGATGGGAACAACAGGAACAAGTGATGAGACCACTCAATTACACCAAATCGTCGATCAAGTCGAAGCTCGCCTTTGACAAGCTCAAAAAGACACAGCGCAAGCCACCCAAGCTTTGGCACAAGTACAGAGTGCACTTATAGTACAACATAGGAAGGTAGACTAGGAACAACTTGCCTTACAAGCAAAGTGGGAGGAGGAGAAAGCACAGTTATAAAAGAGCAAGAACTAATTGCTAGCAAAATAACTTTACATGCAAGAACGAGTTCACAAAGCACTTCTCTCTATGACGGTCATTGAAATGAAGATTGAAGAAAGTGTCCAACAGCAGGTGGCACAACTTGAAGAAGTAATCCAAAAACTTGGCTTGAGACTCCCCAAGAAGTAATATATCTAAGGGAGGCGATTGCCCGTAGCATAGTTGACAGGTTAAAAACCTTGGATTTGGAATGTAAGCAGTTGAGCACTAGAAGCACCTAGACTTATGAGAACCTCACAGAGAACCCATACTTGCAGACATTAGAGCCGCAACTCCAAGAAGCAAAGAATCATGTAGACACGCTATAGGCGTAGTTGAAGGCCTTGACCCCAGTCGAAAGAATGAAGTGATTTCTAGAACAACGCACTGCCCAACAACAGGTACACATGCTGCAAAGTAAAGTGATGGAAGTCTCTCAACGAATTCAACCCCTCTAAGAGAAAGCATGCCAACTGTTCACTGAAGTTGACAGCCAGGCAACCAAGCTTGAATAGGTTGTTATCACCACAAAACAACTCATGGAAGGACCAGTAAATGATGCAGTGATCTAGGAGTTCAATGAGAAAGAGGTTGTCACACTACAGCAAGTCGAAGTAGCTTGGGCCAAACTCGAGACAATCGAAGCAGATTTTATCAGACCAGAGTGGCTCGGGATGAGTCACAGGTGAGTGTTGGGGGCCTGTTGGCCCTTGACCAAGTTTTGAGGAATACTTGGTCATATTTGACCATTTTTGGACTTCAACAGTTTGTCAAAGATGGAGTGCCAGGTGAAGCAGAGATCACAGGATCTCGACCCACTTTGGGGCCCTTTTAGGGTTTTGGGAATATGTAACGGGAAAGGGATGTTGGCCCATGGGTTTACCCATGTTTAGCCCTATTTTGTATATAAGTAGTTTCCTAGGCTAAGTAGAAGATAACACATGATAATAGAGAAGATATGCTAAGTGCTAGAAAAGGGTTGGTATAAATTGCGATCGACTTCCAGAGCTGAGTGCAAGTGTTGTAAGTGCTGAGTGCCCAGATTGTAAGAAGGATTTGTGCTAGATCTAATCCAGGAAGGAGGATCTGGTGAGGTGTGCGCAGATCTCCTATCCTATGCGGAGTACAAGTTCGAGATCTGTGTTGTAACCCTATTGATCAAAACTAATAAATAAGAAGAAGACTTTGTGGATGTAGCCCCGATGTGGGGGTGGACCATGGTAACTCTGTGTATTGTGCTCAGTGCTTCAACCTAATGTGTTGGTTTCTTTCCATGTGTTATGCTTTGATATGATTACACTATCTTATTTTCTATGATTATATTAGATAGATCCACTTTGCTTTGTGCTTCTTAGATGTGATGCGTGTAGATATGATATATATGAAAGTTTTGAGTGCTAAACCTATTTTGTTGTTGCTAAGTGCTAACTTAACCTAGATCTAAGTGAATGTTGTGGTACTCTGTGCCATATTTGGAGTGCCTTGAGGGTGAATACATTTGAATGATCTATGCTAAGTGCTTTCTAAGAGTAAGAATCAAAGATTTGCGTCCCAGCTAAGGTTGCAGACACTTGCATCTTGCAACCACCCCTGCCTCTACCTCGGGTGAGACTTGATCTGCTTCAAAAGTGTTGCCGAAAGGGTCAGTAGTTAGGGTTTTCTTGGTGCATTGTTGAAGCATTGAACCCTGGGTCTACCCCTATACCAACAAATGGTTCTGTTTCTAGGCCCTGAAACTGTGATTGCTAAGAACTGATGAAGAAGAAACTTTGTGCCAAAGGAAGCTGTGTGTGTAGATGTGTTTCCTTAGTGTGAAACGTTTTACTAGACCTGTGAAGATTTGTGGCAAGAGTAAGGTCAGATATGAAGAAAGGAAGATCAGATATGAAGAAAAGAGGTAAGATCTGTAAGATCTGTGCTCTAATAAAGGTAAGAATAGTCAAAAGTTCTTAGATTTGGAAGCTATGTTCTTTGTAGAAGTAATATAAGTGAAATTTTTTGTTTCTAGAGCATGGATCTAGGTATGTTTGATAGATTATGTCCTAGCTTAAGAACTAGGGCATTAATAGATGAAATAAAGTTTGATATGAATAGATTTGATAAGTATAATGATATATATGTTATACCTATGCATAGAAAGAATGTTTGGACTAACAAGTGGATGTAAGATCCTAGAAAGAAATTTTTGCGGGCTAGCCACTATGATCCTAGTGCACAATACAAGAAGAGTTGGGGATCATTGAAGAGAAAAAAGGATTAACTCTTTGTTATAGTTGCATAAGACCAGCACATATTGCTAAGGAATTCCCTGGGAGAAAACCTATTTGCCTCTGTTGTAAGGCTATGGACCATGAAGCACTGGATTGCGCTAGAATGATTGCTAGACTTGAAAATTTGAATATGGAGAAAACACACCTTGAAGGAGACCAAGAAACTAATATTATAGAAGAAACCCAACAAGAATCAGAGAAAATGTTAATACAGATAAAAGAAACCCTGAAGGAACATAAAGATGTCCGATTACCAGAGATCTTCAAAGATAAGGAGAAAGTCAAAGAAAGAATAGGGGACTTCGACATTGACTGTATTCTTGATAAAGAAACACAAGTGAACATTATGCCAGAAAGAAATTGGGAAGCTATAGGAAAGCCTACTGTGATCCCTTCCCTAGGAGGAACAAGTTTATTCAAAGGAAAGATAGTAAACCTATGTGAAAGGCTCGCCTGGATACCTATGACTGTCAATGGAACTTCGACAGAAGAAGACTTTGAGATTATTAAATTTGTTGAAGACACCACCCCATTTACCATGCTCATAGGAAAACCTTGGATTGATAGAGACCAAGCCAAACGAAAAGAGGAAGAAGAAGTTTTGGAACAGAAGAAGCAAGAGTTAAAAGACTTTATGACCAGAAGGATCGCGCACTTGATTGAAGAACAGAAGAGAAGATCTCATATATTTCATACTAGCGATGTCGAGACTAAGAGAACACTAGAGGATCCACAGAAGATTGAGTTACCTATTTTCGATACAGAAGAAGTATTATCCAGTAACCCTAGAAAAGAATTTCAACAACACGAAGCAACTAAGACCACAAAAGATAAGCCTCGGAATGGTAAAAGCATTACTGAGATGAAGCTCACTAGGAGGAAGGCTAGAAAGTTAAGAAAGAAAAAGGTTAATATTGTAAGGTCACAAGAAGTTCTAGAGGATACTTCGCAGAAAGAAACAATGCAAAATTGGAGCTTCGCTAAGATATCAGAACAATGACATAGAGTACTGTGCCATGATGAAGCAATATAGCCATTGGGGATGATATATCCATTCGACTTCTTCTCCAAATTGGCAGAAAATCAATAAAGGTTCATCATACAACCATTGAAAAGCACCATAACGGGTTGAACAGAAGTTAATGAAGGACCATACCCATTGCAAGAAGACTGTTGCTAAGTTTCCCTACTTAGTCCATCGCGCCACGCACTGAGAATACCTTTTGCTAAGTGATAATTTGAGCATGAAACGTGAGTTTAATTCACCCTGATAGCATTTCCTTATTTCCATATTACTCATTGTAGTCCTTGAATTTCTTTCGCACCCGAGCTAGCTGACCCAAGATTGTATGTTGGACGAGCTCATCGCTATTGAGAAAATAGTTGAAATTTTTTTAATTGACTTAATGACTGAGAGAGTCATGGTGGAATGAGGAGTGACTATAGGTGTACAGGCATCTTCCTTGGGAGCATTGCGAACTTTCCCCTCCACTGCTCGAGCAAGACCATCCTGACCACCTTCAGAAAGACAATCTAAGCTTAGAAACGACTTCACCACTGTGAAGATGATCCCAAGTATCTTTCATATATATATCCCACCACTCAATGGCACAGTGAATCGAGACACTGTACCCCGAGACTTAGACTATGCTTTGGTCACTACGTACTTCCCGAAAGGGGTGTGCACAGTTTTTGTTGACTAGGATAAGCTCATAGTACTAAAATTTAGCGATTTTAACCTTCGAGATCTCAAAGTTTACAGTATGCTAGCCCCACACAAGTACTTAACTATCACAAAAGGGAGGAACTCGAAGATTCTCCCTCAAAAATGGACCCATAACCCCGCACAGTCAACCCTCCTCAATGTCACGAAGATTCCTCATTTTGGGAGGCATTAGGAAGTGAATGCATGTGTCAGATTGTTACTGTCTTACTAGCATGAAGGATACTTATGGTTGGACCGCCGCATCATGGTGGATCCGGTTCTGATCAATCAGATCACAGGGCTAAGCATGGAAGTCCCTAAACTGTAGGAGTTTTACCCTGGAAAGACCATAGATCGTGCTCTCACCCAACGAATAAAAGACACATATGGTGATGTAGAGAAGGGCATGCGAGGCTACAAGGTATCCTCCATCGAGAATGCAGCAGTGCGCCTTGGTTTCTAGATGATTGTAGGGAAGTTAGTCTACAAGAATAGACCCACATAGGTGAATGGATTTGTATTTGACCTCACAGGGAAGTGCGCAGAGGGACTACAAATGAACTGGGTGAAGTACATTGTAAATCAGCTAGAGCTTGACTGCAGAGAAGTGAAAGACCAAGGGTATGAGTTCCACTTTAGTTGGTTTCTCATACTCATTACTTTCATCGCCTGGGAGCTACCAAAAGGTGCCACTTTTTCAAAGATTGAACCCTTCGAACCACTGGCCACAAAGTTATGTACGCTGTGGTACTCCAAGGACATGAACAAGCAGTGGTAGTCTAATGTCGTTTTCCAAGCTTATTACAACCAATTGAAGAATGCAGTCCAATCTACATCGCGCATCACACCAAAAACCCATCATAGGTTTAGAACTTCGATCAAATTCAGTGCAGACTGCCACTTCACCTATATCACAATGTGAGATTATGAACACAAAAAACAACTCCAGTCGTACTACAAGTTGACAGACGAAGACTTGAAGAAGATTACCAAGGAATGGTCGGCGGACCTCCTTGTTCCAGTGGACCCCGCAGAAATATCTGACGTGGAAATCCCTGAATCTATACTGGATACACATGGACCAAGCAAGACTAAGATGGCTGAAGAATTTCAAGATATCCATAGCACATCCAGGAAGACTACTTTGATCTCACCTGCGGAGGGAGGTGATGGTGAAGAGCTAGGTGGCACAAAGGTTGAGAAAAATAAAGGCGAGGTTACTCTGCCTAGAGAGGAGGAGGATCCCTCTAAAAAAAGGAAGGTCACCCCACCAAAGCCCTTATTCCGGAAGAAAACTAAGGCCACCCGAACCACATTTAAGACTACCCTCACACAGGACGACTTCGACTTATCGATCGTTGTGTTGAATGATGCCTCACTAAAGATCGCAGAAAGGCAAGAAGCGAAGCAAGAGGATATATTTAGCCGACTCACAGGTGAAATTCAAGTAGTGCAGTAGGCACTACAGTCTAGCCGAGTCATTTCTACTATGCCCTTGACGACGGGAACAACAGGAACAAGCGATGAGCCCACTCAATTACACCATATCGTCGATCAAGTTGAAGCTTGCCTTCGATGAGCTCAAGAAGACACAGTGCAAGCCACCCAGGCTTTGGCACAAGTACATAGCACACTTATAGTACAACATAGGAAGGCAAACTAGGAATATCTTTCCTTACAAGCGAAGTGGGAGGAGGAGAAAGCAAAGTTACAATAAAGCAAGGACCAATTGCTAGCAGAACAACTTGACATGCAGGAATGAGTTCACAAAGCACTCCGCTCTATGATGATCATTGAAATGAGGATTATAGAACGTGTCCCACAGTAGGTGGCACAACTTGAAGAGGTAATCCAACAAATTTAGCAGGGCATCACCGACCTGGAACTTCGTACCGTACCCGAGACTCCCTAAGAAGTGAGAGATCTAAGGGAGGCGACTTCCTGTAGCGCAATTGACAGGTGAAAAACCTTGGCTTTGGAATGTAAGCAGTTGAGCACTAGAAGTTCCCAGACTTATGAGAACCTCACAGAGAACCCAGAATTGCAGACATTAGAGGTGAAACTCCAAGAAGCAAAACATCATGCAGACACACTACAGGTGCAGTTGAAGGCCTTGNAATGAAGCAATTTCTAGAACAATGCACCACCCAACAACAGGTACAGATGCTGCAAAGTAAAGTGATGGAAGTCTCTCAACGAATTCAACCCCTCCAAGAGAAATCATTCCAACTATTCACTGAAGTTGAGAGACATGCATTTGAGCTTGAACAGGTTGTTATCACCACAGAACAATGCATGGAAGGACCAGTAAACGACACAGTGATCCAGAAGTTCACTAAGAAAGAAGTTGTCGCACTGCAGCAGGTCGAAGTAGCTTGGGCCAATCTCGAGACATTTGAAGAGGAGTTGAACAAACCAGAGTGACTCGGGATGATTCATAGGTGAGTGTTGGGGGCCTGTTGGCCCTTGACTAAGTTTTGAGGAATACTTGGTCATATTTGACCATTTTTGGACTTCAACATCCTGTCAAAGATGGAGCGCCAGGCAAAGCATAGATCATGGGATCTTGGCCCACTTTGGGGCCCTTTTAGGGTTTTGGGAATATGTAATGGGAAAGGGATATCGGCCCATGGGTTTACCCATGTTTAGGCCTATTTTGTATATAAATAGATGCCTAGGCTAAGTAGAAGATAACACATGATAATAGAGAAGATAAGCTAAGTGTTAGAAAAGGATTGGTATATATTGTGACCTACTTGTAGAGATGAGTGCAAGCGTTGTAAGTGCTGAGTGCTCGGATTGTAAGAAGGCTTTGTGCTAGATCTACTCGGGGAAGGAGGATCTAGCAAGGTTTGCGTAGATCTCCTGTCCTATGCGGAGTACAAGTTCGAGCTCTGTGCTATAACTCTATTGATCAAATCTAATAAAGTAGAAGAAGACTTTGTGGACATAGCCCCAGGGTGGGGGTGAACCACGATAACTCTGTGTATTGTGCTTAGTGATTCGACCTAATCTGTTGGTTTCTTTCCATGCGTTATGCTTTGATATGATTATGTTATGTGCTTTTCTATGATGCTCTTAGATATATCCACTTTTCTTTGTGCTTCTTAGATGTGGTGACTATAGATATGATATATATGAAAGTGTTGAGTGCTAAATCTATTTTGTTGTTGCTAAGTGCTAACTTAACCTAGATCTAAGTGAATGTTGCAGTGCTCTGTGCCTTCTACAGAGTGCCTTGAGGGTTAATATTGATGAATGATCTATGCTAAGTGCTTACTAAGAGTAATAATCATAGATCTATGTCCCAGCTAAGGTTGCAGACACCTGAGTCTTGAAACCATCGCTGCCTCTACCTCGGGTGAGACTTTATCTGCTTCACAAGTGTTGTCAAAAGGGTCGATAGTTAGGGTTTTTTTGGTGCATTGTTGAAGCATTGGACCTTGGGACTTCCCCTGTGCCAACACACTGATACACACTATCTCAGTCGTTGACCAAGTTGAACCAGTCAGGCGTAGTGGAAGACTTTATAACTCGTTTTGAGCATTTGTCCTTTCAAACCGAGGTCATGTCAGATGCATTCTTCTGCAAATATTTTATTAGTTTCCTAAAGGATGAAATCTGATCCTAGGTTCTCATGGCTTGTCCTTAGACTTGGTTAGAAGCTACTAAATGTGCCAAAGAGACCCAACAAGTTGTTTTTTCCCTAGAAAAAAAATATTAAATAAACAAATAAAACCCTCTTTTTCTCCTCACCCTCGACCCACTAATCCTAACCCCCCTGCCACTCCCCTCACGGTCCATAAATTAACTAGGGATGAAATGGATGGACGCCAACTAAAGGGTCTTTTCTATAATTGTGATGAAAAATATTTTTCGGGGCACAATTGTATGGAACAAAAAGAAATTATGGCCATTTCCAAAGATGTTCCTAAAGAAGATGTGACAGTTCCCCTTGTTGAAGAGTCTTCTCTTGTTGAGGATACCCAAGATCCTGTTGGCCCACCTGAATTTGACCCACTCATTTCCTTGCATTCTCTCAATGGCTTATCTTCTCCACAAACCCTCAAGCTCATTGGCTATATTAAGCATAGGAAGGTCATCATCCTTGTTGATAAAGGTAGCACCCACAATATTATTCATCGTCACATTTCCCAAAAAACCAATTTCTATATTTGTGTTATCAATAATTTTCAAATCATCATAGCCAATGGTGGGTCCATGAAATGTAGTGGGCATTGTGAAAATGTATGTATTCAAATTGGACATTAACACCTAAAAACTGATATGTTTTCCATTGACATGGGTGGTTTTGACATTGTGCTAGTTGTTGAATGGTTACACACTTTGGGTCCCATTCTTATGGATTTTAAGGAATTAACAATGCAATTCGAACATGAGGGACAAAGGTATCAATTACAAGGTCTCATAGTTGTTTCTTATGAGATCATCAGTTCCAATTGCATGGAGAATCTCCTCAAGAAAGGACACTCTGGTATTATTTCTCAACTCCATTCCATTCAAGTGGTTGAGAAAGACTCTGTGCATATTGACCTCCAAGCTATCCTCTCCAAACATCAATATTTTTTTTCCACTCCTCGGGAACTTCCTCCTTCTCGTTGTGTTCATGATCATTCCATCCCCTTTGTTCCTGTCAATCTTCCTCCCAATTTTCTCCCTTATCGTCATCCCTTTTCCCAAAAGAATGAAATTGAGAAAATAGTGCAATAATTTCTCCAAGAGGGTGTTATCCCCACCAGTACTAGGCCTTATTCTTCTCCTGTGGTCATGGTACTCAAGAAAGAAGGTACTTGATGCATGTGTCCTGACTTTTGTGCCCTCAATAAACTTGCCATCAAGGACAAGTTTCCCATTCCTATCATTGATGATCTCTTAAATGAGTTGAGTGGTGATCAATACTTCACTAAACTTGATCTTCATTATGGCTACCACCAAATACGTATTCAAGAAGCTAACATCCCCAAGACTTCCTTTCAAACCCATGAGGGTCACTATCAGTTCTTGGTCAAGCCCTTTGGCTTGTGTAATTCCCCCTCCACCTTCCAAATCCTCATAAGTCATTTCTTCCTTCCCTTTGTATTTCATTTTATCTTAGTTTCTTTGATGATATTCTCATCTATAGTATAACTTGGAAATCCCATCTTTCCCATGTGGATCAAGTTCTCCATATACTCTCTCAGCACCAAATTTTCCTCAAACACTCTAAAAGTGCCTTTGGTGCCTCATAAGTCGAGTACTTGGGTCATATTGTTGGCAAGGCTTGTGTGTGGGTGAATCCTAAGAAGATTGAAGCAATTCAGGATTGACATCGCCCCAAGACTATTAAAATCTTGCATGGTTTTCTGGGTTTAACATGCTATTATCACAAGTTTTTTTTTTTTTTTTTTTGTTTCAGAGTTATGGAAATATTGTGGTGCCTCTCACTTATCTCCTTAAAAAGAATTTTTTAACTTGGAATCCCATAGCTAATCAGTAATTTCAAGTCTTTAAGGAAGCTATGTGCACTACTCTAGTATTGGCCCTTCCTGATTTCACAATGACCTTTGTCCTGGAATGTGATGCCTCTAGGAGAGGAATTGGAGCAGTCCTTAAGCAAGAGGGAAAACCTTTGGCCTTTAGCAACAAAACATTTTAAGAACGCTATTTGGACAAATCAATATATGAAAAGGAAATGTTGGATATTATGAATGTCATGGATCTCCGATGCTCTTATCTCTTGGGGAATGCTTCCAAATTCAGACATATTTTCAAAGCCTCAAGTATTTTCTAGAGCAACAACTTTCCTCCCCGCAACAACAAAAATGGGTGACTAAGCTCTTTGGATATAATTATGAGATCATTTACAAGAAAGGAAAAGAAAATGTGGTTGTTGATTCTCTTTCATTAAAATATGAAGCTGAAGGGTCCCTTTTCTCCTTCTCCTTCATTGTACCAGATTGGCTCCAAGCCGTTCTCCAGGAATGGCTACAAGATCCTAAAATTTTGCATTTGATCCAAAAATTGCAAGCCAACTCTCGAGTTTCACTAGGGTACTCTTGGAACAATGACGAGGTTCACTACAAAGGTCGTTTGTATTTAATTAAAAAGTCACAACTTAAATCCACGGTGCTTTCTAAGCTTCATGGTACACCCACAACTGATAACTCAAGGTTTACCAAAACCTATGACTAGGTCAAACGTTCTTTTTCTTGCGATGGTATGAAAAAGGACATTCACACTTCTGTGGAAGAATGCGATGTTTGTCAACACAATAACGGAAAAAAATCAAAGCTCTTGGAACACTACAACCACTTCTGATTCCACATGCTTTTTTGGAGGGACATCTCTATGGATTTTATTGTGGGATTCCATAAATCAGGCAGTAAGTCAGTCATCATGGTGATCGTTGATAGTCTTTCTAGGTATGCTCATTTTTGTGCTCTTCAACACCAATTTACTGCATCCAATGTTTCTCGATTGTTTATGGATCATTTCTTCAAGCTTCATGGCATGCCTCATTCTGTTGTTTCATATTAAGGGCTGAGATGTATTTTTTAATTGTGTTATCACTGAAATTTCATCTACAACATTGCACACAAATGGTTATGGAAATACAACAATGGAAACAACTATTAATTCACATGTAGCACCAAAATGTGTTTCAGAAGGAAAAAACTATACAATTGGTAAAAAATTGACATGCGCTAACTCACTAAAGGAATCGCGCACATAGTGTGTGGGACAAAGAAGCCCTTAGAGTGCACAATGAACCATATGCATGACTGTGTACGAGAAAATTCATGCACTCCTGTGAATGATGCATTTGTGTTTCTTGTCACCCCCCCAACCACTTATGGACCAACTCCCAACTTGATTTGACCTTCATATTTGAGAAAAATCCGAATGGGGGGTTGGTCAAGGACCAAAGGGTGCCCTAAAGGGCCCCTTGTTCACACTATGAATCAGTTGAATTTTTCCTTAAAGAAATACTATAAATGGAGGCCATGGGTGCACTAAGAAATGAATATCTTCATAGCATTGTTATGCTGCCTCAATTCTCCCTTGAGAATCATGTTTTCTCCTAGGATTATTCAAGTATCATTGCAATAGGCCATTCCACTCACCTCTTGAGGGAATAGGCATTGATTTTCTTCATTGTTTACCATTTTTTCTTCCATTGTAAGAAGACATATCCATTAAGGAACTCAAGAGCCCTCCCAAGGAGGAAGAGGGGACTCATAAGTCCTCATTTTTCTCTATGGTGTTTTCCCAACTAATATAGTTATCCATTCGTGGCATAATCTTGGTCATTGGTTGATTGTTTATGGTCCTAAAAGTTTCTTATGCATTCTAGTTTTTATTTCCTTAGTTGTTTTAGTTAGTTTTCTTGTTTATTTCATGTGTTTAGTTTGTTTAATCCACTCACTAACTTTTTTATTGTCTAGTAGGACCAACTAGGCATGCAAGTGCCACTATTTTTCTCACCCAAATGATGAAATGAACACAACAAATTGGTGACCATACTAGGGAAAGGTATCAAATTCCACCTTATTTGGGATTAGAGAGAACTTATTTTTAATCCATTTGTATTGCAAGTACCAAAACCAACCCAACCTTACCTATCAAGAGCCAAATTCTGAGTTGGAGGAGGATAATTTCACTCAAAAAAAATTCCCTGACACGTATCAGAAAGTGCACGGGTATTCGAGCCAACAGACGTGCACTTAGCACACTGTGCACCCAAAAGGATTCTGTTATCTACGCATTTTTCGCACTGTGTGCCCAAAAAGATTATTTTCTCTGTGCATTTTGCGCACTTTTCTCCCACTACGCCTCTGTCAGAACTGTAACCATCACAGACTTCCAAAGTTTCAAAATTGTAAGGGTTTCTATGATTATTTGAAGTCCCCTAGCCTTCAAATTATTTCTTTCATGCAATTTGTAAATGAAATCCACTTAGACTCCTTTACCATATGAAATGTTAGCTAAACATAGGCACTTAGGGGGTAAAAATAACCATATGTTCTCTTTTACTTTGGTTTCCACATGGATGGCTTGTTTGGTTTGTAAAATTTAAGTTGAGATTATTTCTATCACATATAAAAACACTTGTGTTGGGACCAAAAATCAACTTTGATCATTGAATATGCTCTTCACTCGCACCATAGAGCGATCTTGAGAATCAAAAAGGTGTTTAAGGGGACATTTCATCTCCCTTAACAAATTATTTAGGAGAGGACAAAGCCCCCATAGGGCTCCTGTTAGTTTCTTTCTGAAATCATCTTAAAGTTGTAAGGGCCCATGCATGCCCACATGCTGCAAAATTAGGATAGTTTCTTGAAATTTATTTCTTAGTTTACATCACTAGAGAGTTTAAAGATCAAAGTAACGGGCCCATACATGTCCACATGCTTGTAATCTAGGATAGTTTTTCAAGATTTCTTAGTGTAAACAACATTAGGGAGTTTAAAGGATTGGTAAAAACCCATATGTCCACATTCTAGTTCTTTATGGATTTTAAAATTCCGCAAGGTTGTACCAATGACACTTAGTAAGATAGGTAGAAAATATTTTTAAGGACCACAGGAAGTCCAGATGTTTCAAATTCACACCTAAACTATTAAAATTTGGCACACTCTTTCACTTTCTCACACACAAAGTCACTCCTCACTCACATAATTTCCACCTTGAATTATGGAGGTTGAAGTAGGTTTTCTCCAAAGGAACTCTGAAACATCCCATTATTTCTTGAAGAAATTATCCACGCCCACTTAATTCAAACAAGATTGGTTCACACCCCCAATCTCGCAGCCCAACACAAACTCACTAAGTTTTCCTCCACAGGAAGTGCCAAAAGAAATTTTTTTAGTCTACGTAGGATCTCGGGGGTAGGCATCCAAATAACCCCCCATTGTCTGGTTCTGACATTTTCAAACATTAGAATTTAACAAATAGGGAACTTTAAAATCCTCCAATTCAAGTGTTCCTACACCATAAGGCAAGGAGATACCCATGAAGGGTTGAATTATGAGGTCTGGTTGTTCTGTGCATCCCCCCTTGAGCCACCCAACTCTTGGAAGGGATCCATCCCGTGACCCATTTCTGAGGCCAAAAATCTAAATTTTGCACTTTGATCGAGGTACCTAGTGACCAACATTAGGAAATATAACCAGCTAGAAATTGTGGGTTGCAATTGCACCTTAATCATATTTTATGTGGATATTGGGAAATATCACCATCTCTTTCGGGATATGCACCCTCTACCCCTCATTATAACTAATTATTTCGTCCTTCACTAGCTCCACTTTCGATGGCTTTAGACCCCACTATTGAATGCTCTTGGAAGATGCAAAGCTATTTTGAGAGGAAGGACGATACATCTTTTAGGACACGAGTATTTTTTTTATTTGTTTCCCCACATAGACCAAATCCATCTACCCACATGTATGCTTATTTACAGTTGATTTATGTATGATGCTCATTTGATTACATGCAATTATGAGTTATATTATCTTGTGAAGGTCCAAATTATACAAATCTTTTGTTCATTTATTTCTCTCATCACAATTTGCGCACATCCACTTTGCTATTTGAACATCATAGGGGACCCACCGAATCCTCATCGTTCTAGACTCTTGCAAAATCTCCCTCCTATTCTTGGAGGAGTTCCTAGTCTCGCCGACTCACCCGTTCAACTATCTCACACCCCTGTGAGTGCCACTATTTTGGGATCAAATTTACTTTGTTCCACTTTGCTTGAGTCCAACTCCCAAGTACATCCATCCACTAGCTCTCCTTCATAAGGAGGCGGGGGGGGCAATTCTTCTTAAGGGAGAAGTACAACCCCACCAAATCCATCTCAAGGTTCAGGTCCACTACCTTCTCACACCATGGCTAGAACTAATCCTCCACCAACTCCCCCCATGCCATACCTGGCATCTCTCAACATTCCTGATTTGAGTAAACTCATGAATGATCATATTTTACATGAACCTACATGGCTGAATATGCCTACCAAGCTACCTTCAGACATTCCAAAATTTGAAGGAAATGTGGGGGAAGATCTCACCAACCATGTTACGAACTTCCACTTATGGCGCTCTTCAAAAAACATCATGGATGACTCCATCCTCTTAAGGTTATTTCAAAGAACATTCACTGGTCCATCAGACAAATGTTACGTGGACCAAAAATCAGGGTCCGACGTGACTTTTCAATCTTTGGCAAAATCCTTTTTGTCCTTTTTCCAACTACTAATTTGTCATGACACTGGCTTAGAACTGCTCTCCGATTGAAAACAAATCTTGACTATGCATATTTCCGACCACATCCATGAATGGCGTCGGCGACGTAGTTTATGTAAAGAAGAAACCACCAAAGAACAACGTCTTGATTGGTTTATAAAATCACTCGTCTCTATACTTGCCGAAGATGTAGCATCCACCTTCCTCCAATTTGAAGAGGAAGCCATCAACAAGGCTCAACACTTCGACCTTATTTATGCTCAATCAGGTTACTTATACACAATATTACCCGATGCACCCAGACATGTACCATTTGGCCAGGACAAACCTAGAATGTCTCACACTGTAGATGGGTTGATTGGTGTTGGCATAGGGGCAGACCCAGGGTTCAATGATTAACAACTCACCAACAAAAACCTAAATACCATCCCTTTTGACAACACCTGTGAAGTAGGAGAAGTATCAGCCGAGGTAGAAGTAGGGGGGGTTACAGGATGTAGGTGTCTGTAAATAGGCTGGGACACAGATCTGTGATAAGATCACTTCACAAAATATTTTGTTAACACTTAGGAAGTGAACATGCATTAGTTTATTAACCTCATTAACATCGTAGAGCATAATCAAAGACATATAATCATAGTAACAGCAAGTTATTATACACCCTGAACACTTAGCACTGAGCACATAGCACTATGAGTTAGATAATTCATTTACCCTTTAACCTAAGTAAAGTACTTAAGCAATAAAACATTCATTCATTACACATCATAATCAAATCACTAAACAAATGAATAACAAAAATAACATTTCATAAAGCAAACCATGAGACACTAGATATGCGTGGTTCACCCCAGGGTGGGGATACATATACAAACTACTTCACCTCTTTATTATTCACCAAAATCTTACATCCAGTCACTCTAGTGCACTAAGCCACAGAGTCAAAATTCCCACAAAACAGGAAATCTACGCACTAGGCATTAGATCCTCCTTCTTTACCTTCCAAAACTAGGTCACATGCATAGAGCCACAATCTCTTATCACAACACTTAGCACCTATTACAAAATCACAGTCAAGGACAAAGCCTCAACCACATGCATTCCTTCACACAAAGCACTATTTTTTCATACAAAACTACTTAGCTGCCACTTATACAATACCTTCCTCTTATTTGTACTTTACAAACCCTTACAATAAAGTGTAAACATGGGGAAAACCCATGGGCCGACATCCTGTAAACCTATTGCAAAACCCTAGAGGTATCCTTACTGGGTCCACATAATCCTCAAAATAGGTTAGATC
>JASDQU010244835.1:0-19712 GCA_032191745.1 Picea mariana
CATATTTACTTCTTATCAACCATGAAAAAACAATAATGAGTCATATTTACATCAAACACTATTGGGTCCATTACCCAAAACTTTGTGCTACGGGTCTTTCTTCAAGGGTTGACATCAATGACAACCAACCTTAATCAACAAAAGGAATCAAGATCACTCGACAATATTTTAATGTTTAGAGAGTTTGAAAAGAGTTTAAAGGAAACCCCAGGGGTTTCCTTTTTCGCATAACCTTTACGAGTCCGAAAAAGTGATAAAAGACTACTTGGTTACATTCTCATGTTTTTTTCGAGCGTGAGAAAGAACAAATACTAAGCTCAATATTGGTTTCATTTTTACACAAGCTTGAAACAAAATTAAACTTCTGTTTGTAAATTCCCAACGTAATTTTCAAATATAGGGATACCTATGGATGGTTGTTACTTTTCCCCCAACTTTTAAAAACTAGTGGCATAACTCCAGAATGATAATCAAAGGCTAGAGACATGCCCTCCTAAGATTCATTTCATTCTCTGACTTTGAGGTTGTCACTAATTTCTGTACTAGATGAAGAAAAAGGATAAGGATGGATGAAACGAAGGTTCAAATACGAGACCTAACGAAAGAATTGACTTGGCATATACGATATCTAGCTAAAGACTCGACTCAACGTCTATGAGATCTAACAGAAGACTCAACTTGACGGGAGAGGTGACTGTTTCATTTTTTAACGAGCTTGACACAGGAAAAGAACTATGTTCAAGACCTTTGTTTCATATTTTGATGAGCTTGCCATAGAGAAGCAAAACTATGCTCAAGGTTCCATGTTCAATCCCCAGATTTTTGTTTCATTTTTTAACGAACTTGATACAAAGAGGAAAAATATGCTCATAACCTCTTCTTAATCAAGGTGTCCAAGAGGATAATTCTTTGGAAGGAAACCATGTCAAGGGACAAAACTCGGTCATGGCTTCCAAGAGATCTTCATTAGATAGAAGAACAATGATCTCGAAGGAACACATGTCGAGGGTCGCTACATGGGTAAGGAGATCATTCTCTACTAGCCCTATTGAAGAGATCACCATGTCAACTACTGGATCTAAGTTATAAGAGGCTAATATTATAGTGAGAGGCTCATCTTAATCGACAACTAAAGGCATGGGAGATAACATCACATAATTGACCTTTGGCGGGGGCAATACCATTTGCATATAAGAACCATTTAGGGAGGTCATTGGGTTGGTAATCAAGTCAGGACCAACGAATGAAAGTTGATCAATAGCCACAATTATTCCATCATGAGGGAAACATATCACATGAAAAAGAGTGGACACAATAGCTTTTGTGGCATAGACATAATCTCTCCCAAGGAGTAAATCGAAATCCAAGGGGTCCTGGACTACCATAACATCAATAAAGATAGTTTTCCCTCCCAAAGTTACGGGAAACTGAGGAATGAATCCTAAAGGGTGACTGTTTCTTTTGTTAAAATATAATAGATTCTACGTAACTGGTATAGGCTGAGGATAACTAAAAGATTTCCAATCAATAGAGGATAAAATAATAACATAAACACCTTCATCTATCAGTGTATGAAGAATGTCCCAACCACAAAACTGTACTGTGGATTCGCTAATTTCTGTTGTAGGAAAATTCCCCTATGGACAAGTGAATGTCCTCTTGGATCTTAGACCCCTATGACCAAGACAGAAGAATGCTAACTTTGAACACTAACATTCCTTTAAATGTAGCTAAACTAGTCAAGGGAAAAGAGGAATAAAGTATGAGTACCTTTTTATGAATTTTTTCCTCGCTCAATCTGGGTTGAGCTTGATCTTCAAGTCCTTCAACGAGTTCTGCAATCCAATAAACAACAAAGACAAAACATACTTCCTATTCTACCATTATTAGTTTAAAACTAGATTCGTCCAAAGAGACAAGTTCATGAAAATGTACAAAAACTTGAAGGAAACAGGCCCAGTATATATATTAATGAGAACATAACAAGGTTCTTACAAAGTGTAGATGCAGATGTAGCAGCCTCACCAAGTCCTCCTTGTCCAACCCCTTGCTCAAAAGATCCACGATCATAGGTTTGATATCCTAAAGCTTTCTCCCAAGACCATAGGTTTGATACCTCCATTCTTCCTTCTCCATCTCCATGGAAATCCCTCATTATATAGGATTTGGAGGCTTAACCACCATGGAGAGGATCACTCATCAGATCCACTAAAAAGGGATCTCTAAGATATTTAGGGAGAAAATATCTCTTAACGATTTTAGGGAGGAAATATCTCTCAAGGATTTTAAAGAGGAAATATTTCAACCATCCATGAGATCCTCCACCTTCCCTAAAAAATAGGAAACCAAATGTGAGGTGGATTCTCACACTTAATTAATTTCTTTTCCATGAATATTAATAATAATTCATGTGCACTTGGTATTTTGGCCTTCATGTAATATATCCATCCTCCACATTGATTAGGAATTGTGAAATAGGTTATTCCATGGTGTCAAGGAGTATGAGACACTTATATGACACTTACGACACTTAGGGCGAGGTACCTAGGTGTGCAAATTTCATGTGTAACACCTGTACTCCCACAGTCTCAGCTTTAACTTCTGGTTTTATGTCTTGTAAACTGTGACAATTATCCCCCGCATGTGGCGAGGTGCCGATATAATCTTGCTCAAGATCAAATCCATAATCATGTATTCCCTATTGACTAGAGTATGAAGGATACTCCTTTTTTACAGTCACAAATGGTGTTCCTGCAACCCCATTCTCGCTAGACTTTGATTTCTCCTTTTTCATTATCATTTCCTTCAAGACATTGACTACCATTTCCTCCATACTAGCAAATTTAGGACTGTCATCATCCTTGATCATAATTGGCTGGGGGTATTTTAGTGATGGCTTGAACAAAGCCTTGGAGTTCAGCCTCAACTGATTCGTAATTCTAGTCTCTCTGTTTGGTTTACTTGGAAATTCAATGTTTTTCTCACCCTTCCTTTTCCTGTCCTTTCTAGTTGGAGGAGATGTTTTAGGTGAATCTTTTGTAGGAAAAACATTCCCTTTAATTACTTCCTTACTGCGCGAACCAGGTCCAATTTTCCCTCTCATTTGAGTCATAGCTTTAGGTGGAGGAGGCTGGTCGATGGGGGTTTTCTGCTCCTCCTTTGAGTGGCTAGACAAAAGAGACCTCTATGGTGTTTTCAGTGTAGGTGGGTCCACACTGACAAATTTTCCACTCTTGTTTTCTTTCTCCTTTCTCGTAGATGACCTCAATTCCATGTGGGGGGAATCCTCCATTGGGTTTTTTGGATTTTTATCTTTCGAGGGAGTATTTATTGTTTCAAGTCCTTTCCTTTTACTCACTGTGGGCTGGACAAGCTTGATCGATCTCCTAGGCTCTGAAAAAAATGATTTCAAAAATTAGCGCGCCGATCCTCATTTGCAAGAATATCCTCATTCTTGCAATTAGCTCTGTTCTGGATATAAAACTTTGTTATACCTGCTATGATCTCAACCTATGGAAAATTTAATGAAAATTATTTAAACCCAAACCTTAACATGTAATTATCCCTCCAAAAAATGAAAAGATTATTGTAAAAACAAATCGATTAAGAGAGGTAATGATAAAACTGAGCCATTTAGTAATGAGGGACCAACATTAACCAATAGAAAATGAATGATTTTTAATGAAGGTAAAGGGAAATGAGAGAGGAGGGGCAGGGGTGCAAACTTATGTCTCAACATTGGCTCCAACTGGGGACAACACCCCCCCTGTGGGGTGTTGAGAACAACATATCAGTGCCTTGGAACTTAGTAACTTTCTCCCACCTTCCTTTTCTTACCTTTGTTTTTGTCTTCCTTCCATGTATCTCTGCCACTGTCTCTCAACCATGCATCTCTGAAATCAAAACTGAAGCTACACCCCAGTGTCTTTGTTGGGCCATGGAGTCTTATCGCTGACTACTGTATAAACAAAATGAAAATGACATGCTCGAATGATGAGTTTATTCAACACACCTCTACTCTAGCCAATTGAAATTGAATACTCAAGTATAAACAAATTTCCAAAATAAACAATCAAGCAATGAGATTATTTTCATGTCTTCATGTATGCTATTGAAAACATGAAAAAACAAAAATGTACGCAACAAAAATTCTAATGGCATCTCATACTTACTGCCACACACTGTGTGCATCATACAAACAACTACAATATTAGAGACCCTTACTGAAAGTGAATCCATCCAATCAGATATGGGATCATCAAGATCATGAGGAGACTCTAGGTGATCTAAAAGAGTAAGTTGTTGATGTTTGAAATATACTATATGAATAAGACTAGGTTGATCCTTTCCTCATTGAAACAACTCATGAAATTCAAGTGATTCACAACAATTAAGGGCATCAAAACACTCTTGATACTGCTCATCTTGTTATTTGAAATGGATGATTATGTATTCTACATTGCTGGTTTTTTCTTCTTCTTGCTCCAAAATTTCATTTTCAGACTTATAGATTTCTTGTTTCTCAATAATTTCTGGAGAATGAAGATCCACATCTACTATAAAAGAAGATTTGGAATGTTGATTTGGTATCTCCTCTTCATTTTCTACTACAACAATTGATACCTTCTCAACATCACCCTCTTCAATTCACTGCTCAATAGTTGGTAAAGAAGAAGGAACTATCAATTGCTCATGTAATTCTTCCTGATCTTGTTTACTATATTCTTGTGATTCAAAACCATAACTGTCATCTCTTGGCCATTACATATGGAAACTTTAAAGAGAAGGGAAGTGACCTATTCTGGGTCTTCAACATCATTGTCTCCATAATGATCAAACGAAGGCAGATCATTAAGGGATATAACTTGAGAGACCTGATTATAAGATTCTTCAATGATGGGCTTGTTGTATGATCCTACAACAAGAGTTTGATGAAAAGACAATTTATCTTCTACATAACTAGTACATGGAGTTTGTTCAACTTCAAATGCATCATAAACATGTTGATTATAAAATATTTCTAAATGTTGAAAATAAAAAAATGTTTCTTCCATAAAAAACAAGTGATAAATCTTCATGAAAAATTTGAGCAACAAATTGATCACAATCACGACTATCATTAGTTGCGTCATGAACACAAGGCTGAAAAACCTTCTATTGGAAATCCAAACTAAATAAGGATTTAATATCAACATCTATTGCCTTCTCATCATCATTTTCAGTTTTAAAATAATGTTGAAAGATGTCCTACTGTAAAACATAAATGGAAGAAGATACAACTGATAATGAATCCTCTTCCTCTTACTCAACATTATCATCCCCTTCATCTACACTACTAGAGGGACTAACTGCTAAATCCTGATTCTATAATGCATATCCCTCGCAACAATGCTCAAAAGGACTTTTAGCTGTATAAAATTTTTTGCAATACAAATAAAAAGAAGCATGAAAATCCCTTAAAGATGAAATACTAGAGGCAGGAATATTCTTGTACCATTGTCTCGCATAACTATATAATGAGTACATGAACATTTTCATCAATACATATTCATGATGTATATTTAGTTGATCCATGGATTGATGAAACTTGATCACATGAAGTGCCAGATTGTCCTCATCCTTTTCTCTAAACTGTTGAGGAAAATCTCCCCATATATCTATAGTGGGAACAACATTAGGGAAACCAACAATATTAACAAAGTTAAAAGGGGAAAACCTCCGAGCCAAGTTGGCTTCCATTTGAAAATCCAACTTCTTGAAATTGTGGAGTCGCCACTGGATTCTTTAAAAATGGAGTCACCAGGTGAATGATTTGTAGTCTGAATGTGTCTAGTCTTTGTTCACCATCAAAGGTCAGATATGATTGTTTTCATTCTCCTAGGGAAAGATATTTCAATACTCCGTTCCCTGGCAGCGGTGCCAGAATATGTTGGTCCTAAAGTCTCCACCTAACTTCTAAAGGGCAGAGCTAGGCCATCTCAAGTTTTGTAATGGTTGGTTTTTAATCATTTGATTTTGTTGGTCAGTTAGAGGGTTGGTTTTACTGAGACAAAAACATGGTTGGATTGGAAAAATGATATGGATGAAGGTCCTCCTTGGCTAGTGGAACACAAATGATAGAAAAGTGAGAAAATAGAGGGATTAACAAAGGGAGAACAACAAACAACTCAATGATTTATCTGTTATACGAAGTTTAAGTCTTAAAATAATATTTCAAGGCATTAAACATGTATCCAAACACAATTAATCCCACAGGTTGCAATAGAAACAAATCTTCACTAAAGAATTAGTTGTTTTACAGGTTGCATATCAGTAAACATGAGTTATACAATAGATTAAAGGAAAATGAAATGTACTTTGCACACATAAAAAACTGCATTCAAGAGAAGAGAAAAACACATATAAATTTGGAAATAGAACACACTGTCATCAAGAGAATATTCACCAAGTAGAGAGATTTAATCCATTCATAGAACATGTTCAACCAATTTGATGTATTGATTTCCTTCCCAAAAATGAACCCTCAAAACATACAAAAACTTCATATTTATCAAAGTTGTAGAGGCTTTCATCCATTTGGGATTGAGGCTTTACTCTACACTAGTAGTTGGAAAGCAACCTATTGAATTTAACTAAAATACTGTTGGAGTATAGTAATGTATACTTTGAACTTGACTTAACAAATAAGTAGTTCATATCAACCACAAATGACCACTTATTGTGCCTTAATTTAAACAGTCTTGAACTTTAAACAACTAAAAATTGCTACTAGCAATAAAACTAGACTAATGCATATGTTGGAGTGAACCGAACTTTCACAAAAAATGATTGGGAGTGATAGAACTAAGCTGTGTATCAAGCATTGGTGTCCATGCACATTGTTGGAGGCCAACTGGGAGATAACTGGATGTGTTAGCAGCTTCTTTGAATACTCCTTCAAATTATATCCTTTAGAAAGAAACACGTCTTCTAGTGCTTCTTTTGGAGTCTTTGATACTTCTTTTGCAGTATGGAGTACATTTTATCCAATTCTTGGTTGTGATGTTGCAAGGTATGGACTTGAAACTTCAACTTATGCACTTGTTAGTTGTCGTCGACCTTTTCTGTCTTCACCTCTACCTACATATTCTTCATTTATTTCTCTGTGATAAACTTGTTGTGATCAGCCAATGCTCTGCTTCTTGTTTTCAAATTATGACTATGTATAACCTCAGGCTCTTTCCCTTTAGTTCCTGTAGTGGACCCATGTACTCCCACAGTGTTAGCTTTAAATTCTGGTTTTATGTCTTGTAAACTGTGACAAGGCTCCCTTGCATGTGGTGAGGTGCCAATATAATATTGCTCAGGATCAAATCCATAATCTTGTATTCCCTGTTGACTAGAGTCTGAAGGATACTCCTTTTTGTTGGTTGTGGAGCCTGATTATCTTCCTGATTTAGAGGTCTTTTACTTTCAGCCGTGTTTATACCCCATGAAGTATTTACACCCCAGAAGTATGTACACTCTTCCATGCGGGGGAGTGCAGAGGGGGGGTACCCCCTCTGCGGGTTCTAGGGGGGCTATCCCCCCGGCTGGGGGGTCTGAGGGAAAGAGGGCCCCCAGTGGGGGTTCGGGGGCGAAGCCCCGGAAGAAAAAATTGCCTTGTAAAATTATATTGTAATTTCATTGTAAATCTGGACCGTTCATTATAAGGTCACAGATCTAACGATAGAGATTATGTTAGGGTTTTTTGCCCTAGAAGGCAACCCTCTTTTATGAGGGAAATGTATTGCGGCTATGTAAGTTGGCGAGGATTGTATTCTGAGAGAGGAGATTGTGAGAGAAGAAGAGGAAGTTACAACGGGTTTTGCTGTAGGTTGTATCCCTTCATTTTGTTGGATAATAATAAAGAAAGGACTTGGCAACTTCTCTAGTGGACGTAGCCCACACTGGGTGAACCACATAAATCTGTGTCTCTCTTGTATTGTGTATCTTCTATGTTTTGTTTCCGCATTTGTTTTATTTTATTGCTCCGTGGGCTTGTTTTTCTAACACTTTTTCACTGTCACAAATGGTGTTTCTGCAGCCTCATTCTCGCTAGACTTTGATTTCTCCTTTTTCACTGTCATTTCCTTCAAGACATTGACTTCCATTTCCTCCATACTAGTAAATTTAGGACTGTTATCATCCTCAATCAGAATTGGTTGGGGGTCTTTTAGTGATGGCTTGAAAAAAGCCTTGGATTTTAGCTCAACTGATTCATAATTCTATTCTTTTTGTTTGGTTTACTTGGAAATTCAATGTTTTTCTCTCCCTTCCTTTCCCTATCCTATCTAGTTGGAGGAGATGTTTTAGGTGAAGCTTATGCATGAACAACCTTCCATTTAATTACTTGCTTGCTGCACGAACCAGGCCCTGTTTTCCCTCTCATTCGAGTCCCAGGTTTAGATTGAGGAGGTTGGTTGATGGGGGTTTTCTACTCCTCCTCTAAGTGGCTGGATGATAGAGACTTTTGTGGTGTTTTCAGTGCAGGTGGGTGCACGCTAGTATATTTTCCACTCTTTTTTTCTTTCCCCTTTCTCGTAGATGACCTCAATTGCATGCAGGGGGAATCCTCCATGGGGGTTTCTGGATTTTTTTCTTTCGAGGGTGTATTTTTTGTTTTAGGTCCTTTCCCTTTACTCACTGCTGATTGGATAGGCTTGATCGATCTCCTAGGATCTGAAGAAACCCTTCATTCTATGAATCGGGCACTTTCTCCTGTTATTTCAATCCCACGAACTTCAAGAAATAATCCTAGGGCATTTCAATCTCCTCGAGAGCGAAAGTTACCAACAATTTAATCAAGCCTTGATGGTATAGGATTCTGTGAGCAGATTCAGGGTGAACTTAAACCCTCTTGGCCATCTTGGTTAGATTCTTAAAAAGGTAATATGGAAAATTGAGCTCTTTGTCTCCACTTAGATGCATAAGGAAACAAAGGTGATATAAGTGAATAATGTTGAATTGACCCTCACCTATGATATATCTCTGTACTGCGGTTAGGGACCCTTTCCACTCTTCCTTTATCCACATCACAGGGATTCCTTGGATCCAGTTGGGGTCTTGGTGCTCGGGAACTAGGAAATTGTTGTAGATATTGGGAGTCAACTTCCCTTTCTTGAACCATCTTTCCCCACAAACAGGGAGAGCGCAAGATGCTCCAATGAAATGTTTTGTGACATGAATGTAGGTATCCCCAAGCATGGTCTAGAAGCCATCAAATTTCTATGCAAAGAGCATATCCAAGCCTGTGTGGTTTCCTTCAAATGTGCATAGGAAATCATACCACTCGATCTTTACGAAAATGTCTTTAATTTTGGGTATCGCTTCGAACAATTCCAAGCCTTATGGCTCGATTTTGTTCAATTTCCATCGTTCCTGAGAAGGAACCATGGTGGGAAGAGTAGCTCTGATGTCGGTAATTCAATGGGTGTGGATTTATTCATATCAAATCCAATACATGTGTGATGTTTAACCTTTAATTCAAGCTGTAGTGGCCACGATGAACTTGTACAGTTCTCAGGATCATAATTGGTGTTGTGTAATGATGAAGTTGAGTGTAATCTAGTGTGGAGGTGATGGTCTATGATCACGCATGTATGCAGTCACCATCCAAATGGTTGAAATATTTTAAATAACATATTAAATTATAAAATGATTTTGAAAATTAGCGTGCTAATCCTCGTTTGCAAGAATAGCCTCATTCTTGCAATCACCTTTGTTCTACATATAAAACTCTATTATACTTGCTATGTGATCAAACTATGGAAACTTTAATGAAAAGTATTTAAACCCAAACCATAACATGTAATTGTGCCTCCAAAAAACAAAAAGATGATTGGAAAAACAAATCAATTAAGAGAGATAATGATAAAACTGAGTCATTTAGTAACGAGGGACCAACATTAACCAACAGAAAATGAATGATTTTTAATAAAGGTATAAGGAAATGAGAGAGGAGGGGCAGGGGTGCAGAATTAGGTATCAACAGGAGCAGCGAGGACCAACACTAGAATAAGGTGCACTGCTTTTTCTCTTTTCTACCTAACCCTCCCGCAAAGAAATAGAATAGTGATCTTGGAGAATTTCAGTTACCATTTTTTTTCATTTTATCTTTTCTGAAGGAACCGTAGCTAGAGAGTGATCACTTTGTTCACAGAGTAATTTCTCTACCACATAAAATGGAGACCATATTGGGGAAGAATATTTTTTTCTTCTTTGGTTCTTGTCCCTTAAGCCTTTTGAATCTTTTTATCCTTAGCTTCTTGGATCTTTTTATTTATCTTTCCACCTCTAAAGTTCTAGCTTTATCTGAGTTTTTTTTCATTTTTTTGAGACACTTGAGTCATCACAAAGCGTTTATCATCTTATGTTCTCTCCTTGGTGAACTGACACAGAGCATCCTGGATGCATGCTTCTAGACCATTTGGTAGCAACCATCACCCTTTGGCCGCTCTGTCTGCTACCTTGTGGGAGTGTCCACCTGTAGCAATCTAGTTTGGGTTTTTGTCTCTCTGTTTATCTCTCAGATTTTTGGTTGGATCTTCTTTTGACTATTTGGGAATTTTCATTGAGTCTTAGTGATCAGTTTTGGGTGATCATATAAGTTTGATTGTCCCTTTCCTTGAGTGTTTTTTGGTCAATATTTTTCTATCTTAGTTTTGAGCTTGCATATGCCATTTGGTTTGTTTTCTTTGTCTCCAGATTTTCATCCTTGCATGAATTGTTCCCAGTGCTTGATTCATGAGTTTCTTGTGTTCTTTGCTTGGATTCTCCTTGGTCAAGATTTTGAGGTTTTTCTTGGCTTAAATGACTCCTCATTTGACATTAGTCTCGCAAGTGTCATTGAACTTCTTGTTTCAGTACTCTTTTAGCGAATATTGTAAGTGTATTTTGTTTGCTATCTTCAGTTATTTTATTTCTTTCTTGCAGTGTTATCAATGGTTGCTCACTTTATCCTTTAATTTTGTGCAGATACTTTTGAAAAGAACAAATCAACTTTTTTTTCATCAAAGAACAAAAAAACGGTTTATTTTGTTAAACATATCATCAATCTTACAAGAGAAAGTTAAAATTGCATTTTAGGTTTTTTTTTGCAAGTGTAGTAATTTTGAAGAATATATTGAGTGTTTTGTTTCTTTTGGGGTTCTACTCATTGATTTCATTAGTTGTGTTTTAGCTTAAATATAGTTGTTTTGTGAAAGGAAATAAAGATAAACTCCTCTCCCTCTCATAGATAGAATTCATTGAATGAAAATTTATGCATTTCATTCTTTGCATCCCTCTTTGGAGTCAAGTCTCTCACACCACTAGTTTCATATCCACACCTTGAGTAAATAATAACCCACAAAATCAAGTGTTGATAAAAATCACTAGCAACATTTTATTTTTGATTGGTAGCAAACCAATATTAGTCTAGGCTAGAGCTTTGGAATAAGTTGCGAGGTTAAAATTCCAAAGATATAAATCAACCATACAACCTTGAATTAGGGAGTTAAATCTAGTTGATATATAATTGTGTTTGGGATGCCCTTATGACACAAGGGTCAAACACGAGGTTGTAGTGGTTGCACATATTATAAACAATGTGAAAAGGCACTTGGAGATCACTTGGGAGACATTTCCTAAGGGATTTTAGGCTTAGTTACCCTACCCTTGCGTGTAAACCGGACCGTTGGCTATCCCCCCATCATTGTGGTATAACAGGTGGTACCTTAGAGGCCATAATATTTTAGGGCTCATACACAAGGTGACAACAAAGGGAATTTTTGTTGTACCTGGGATTGATGTTGGCTAGACCCACTCAGACTCCTTGGAGGGTTTCCCATTTCCTAGTGAGGTGACATGCACCAAGGTGTAAGTTCATTAAGTAGGTTGTCAACATAAATTTCCAAGCCACCACAACCCATCCCCTTCACAGATTGATCTTGTGATGTTGGACTTCATCACCAACTAGTGCTTCTTTGTGCGAAGGTTTGTTTGCATGGTTTTCTCCTTAAATTCTTAGTGAATGATTTTTAACTAGTGCTTTTTTTTTTTGTCGTAGTTGGCCTCAAGTTTTTCATTTTTACATTTTCATAATCACCACGGTTGACGAAGATAGCCTTTACCGATCCCATAGGATGCAAGGATTGAATCCTGACGATTACGAACCCCTGCCTCCTTGCTCATCCGAAGGCTCCTCTCCTGAAAGGGTTTTCGACGAAGAAAATTATTCAAAAACTAGAAGTGTCGCTACTCCATTTATCCCACATTATAAGGGATCAATAGTGGTTTATCATGAAGGTTTCAACCCTCATGCAAACCCACCTTTCACAAACCCTTTGGATTGACTTTTAGTGAGATTTAATTCTTTCGGTAATATTATACTTGAGGATTATCCTCATTTACCCTCTAGAACTTTTGAAGAGGTGAATATGGCATCAAGGAAATATCATTCTAGCGACAGACTTTTAACCCCCAACAGGATATATGATACCATGGATCCTACACTTATATGGGAAACACCATCTGGACACAACGTTTTTGAACGATTTAGAAAAAATATGATTGAGTTTGTTTCTCCATCGCACGTGTCCACACCCATTGTTACTCCTACTGCACAACTTCTTCCTCCTCCCCTCCCCATGGAAGGGATGATCATTTCCCACATTACCTCCCAGTTTAGTCAAATGAATGTAACTAAAATGCCTCAATTACCATCGAATTATAATTCCTTAGCAAATAATTTGAGTCTATTTTCATCTGGTCCAGTTGGTAACATTATGACAGTTGTTCTAACTGTCACACCCATCCCACCCTCTGTTCCACAACACTCTGGTGTGTGGCCTCTTACCAGTCCAACTTCCATGAGATTTCACACTCTGGTTGGGGGCAAACCTTCCACTAGCAGGAATCTTTTAGGAAGCCATCAACCAATTAGAGTTCCAAATCTAACTAGCCAATACAACGGGGGTCCATACCCCGCTGGGGGAAAACCTGTGACCTATAGTTTTCCTAGAGGTTTTGAATATCCAGTTGTTAGGAAACCTACAGCCAGAGGGTATCCTGGGATAGGTCCTTATCCAACTACAGGGCTACCTACGATTGGTGGGTATCTTGGGGTAAATCAATACCCAATTGGTGGGAAACCCTCGGCTAATGGATATCCTATCACTAGTCAGTACCTTGCTGGGGGGAAACCCCCAGTTAATGAAAAAAATACTATTTGCAGGGAATCCATTTATGGTAGGTCAAATTCTGATTGGTGATCCTCCAGGTGTACCAGGACCCTATGATCATTTAGCACCTCCTAGTCTTAACCCTAGACATCCATATCCAAGAAATTCTCAATCATCCTAGACTCAGAATATCTCTCAACAACAATCTTTTCAAGTTGGACCATCTCATCCTATACCCAACTTTCCACAACCACAACCTTACATGGGGGGTCCTTTCCAAGCTAGTCATGTCCCTACTGGGTTGCCAACATCTCATCCATATTACCACAACCCACCGATCAACCTTCAAATTTCATTTTTGGCTACCTTATATTTACTAGATTTATTGAGGTTGACCAATGATCCCATCTGCCATGCTCCCTTTTGGCCTCCCATTCCCCATAAGTTACCATCAGACATTCCTAAATTTGATGACAAATTTGGAGAAGACCCAAATACCCATGTGATGACTTTTCATCTCTGGTGTTCTTCCAATTCCTTGACGGATGACTCCATTAGATTACGTATTTTCCAGTGAACTCTTACAGGTTCAATGACCAAGTGGTATGTTGAATTGCATCCCCTGTCTTACAATGATTTTAATTCCCTCACCATGACCTTTCTCACCCATTTCCAATTACCAATTCGAGATGATATAGGTATTGAACTTTTAACCTCACTGTGGAAATATACATCCGCTCACATCTCTGATCATATAAATGAGTGGAGGAGACGTTGAGGATTGATTAAAGATCACATTCCTGATCAATTATTGGCTGATTGGTTTACTAAATCATTGTTACCATCCATTGCTCATGATGTCACCATGGGTGGCGTAGTCACAGAAGAACATGCAATTAGTCGTGCTCAATACTTGGATCTAGTTTATTCTCAGACTGGAATTTTGTATGAATTGATTCCTAATGTTTGGAATACATCAACTGATCCTACATGTCCCACTCAAGCTTCCCATGCCGATGGCGTGGTTAGTTCTGTCAAAACCCAGTCTACTACCGGAAAACAAGGTTCCCAACCATCACAACTATCTAACCCTGCTTGCTCACAGGCTAACACTAATACCAAATCTAATTCTACTTCTTCCAAATCCTATGAAGTCAATGTGGTCCAATTCGAATCATCTCAAACTTATGGTGGAAAGAATAAGAATAAAGGAAAATTTAAGAAATCATCCAATAAGTAGGAAGAAAACAAAAACCACGAAACCATTGTTGAGAATAAACCCAAGAGTAAATCAAAATATCCTTGTCTTATTTGTGGAGATGATCATTACACACGAGATTTACCTCATTGTGATGTTGTTAGAAAAATCATCAAAGGAGAGTCCCAATCGACTATTTTGACCAATCCTTTGCCAAGTCAGGGACAACAGATGATTACCCAAAACCCTGCCCCTCCCCACAGGAGTAATGCAGGTCATCCTCATAAAGGGGATGTTTAATCTAGTAACCAAGTATTCATGTTGAAGTCTGTTGATTTGACTACTAGAGCCAAATACTATGACCCCATTCTAGATAAATCTAGAAGTCTTGATCCCAAGACCTCCACATCATCCACATCATCTATCACTCCTTCATATTTTGGCTCTCTTCAGATTGAGAAGCCTAATATTGAATCAGTGTTGTTCCCTCCCAAGGGAAAAATTCTTAAGTCATATTTTAATCCCAGTGCTTATGGAACACAAAGTTACAACATCAATGAGTACTTACCACATGAACCTTGCGCAATGTTGACCCTCGAAGTTCTGAAAAATTGTCCTAGTCAGCGTAGAAAACAATTTTCTATAGGAGCCATAGATCAAGATACATATAATGTTCTAATGTTTAATCTGGAACATTTTAAATCAAGACTCTCCCATCAAATTGCATTTTATATTAAATCCACCGTTTGTGGGAAAAATGTCCATCACACTATTTTGGATGAGGGAGCTTCTACTTGGCTCATGTCTTTGGCCTGTTGGAGAAGTGTTGGTTCTCCTACTCTCGATCAATCCTCCACTACCCTCAAGGAATTTGATGGGAGTAAGTTTAAACCCTATGTTATTTTGAGTTCCTTCACTGTAGAAGTTATGGGAAGAACTGCTTATGTAGAGGTGGAAGTGGTAGATGCCCCCCTTAATCATAATCTCTTGCTTGGTTGCAGTTGGTTCTATGCCATGACCTTTTTTTCATCCTCATTCTTTCGAATGTTACAATTTACCCATCAAGGTAAAATGTGACTATTGACCAACTCAACTATTGCATTCCAGATTCCACTACCCGCAGTGTTGATAACATTTCGTTAGTCGATGATTCCCAACTATCTTATGAGAGTGTAGGAGTTGGAGTTTTGAAATACTCTACCCTAATGGGTACTTTCCAGTTATCCACGCCTAACCCTTCCACTTAAATCACCCAGGTTAACACCATTTCATCCATGGTACACCAATCCTATGGTTATTTGGATCCTTGGGTCGTGCCAAACCTAACCCAACTTTAGTCATTTGATGACATCATACCACTCAACCGAGCTGAGGCAACATATCATGCCATTAAATCCACCTCTTGTTATGATATTGCTAACAATCATCTTGTTTCTTCATCAGACCCCTACTCTTTGCAATCCTATATGGATTCCTCTTTATCTTCTTCAGATTATTTCCTACATAATTTTCCCTCGGATGAGTCCATTATGGAAGTCTTGAGTATTGAGTACCCCCTATGGGATGATAGCCATCATCGCTCATCTTTTCTATTTAATCCAACCTTTACAAAGAGTGGTAGTAAATCTAGGCCTACAATCGATATTGACAGTCTAACTAAATCTCCCATTCTGGATTTATCCGAAGGGAATTTGGCTATTCTTACCAAAACTATTCATGTCGAGATATTTGACAAGACTAGAGTCGTAGAACATGTCCACCTTAGAAAGCACTGTACTCCTAAAAAGATCCAAGAATATAGCCTTGTTCAAGTAAGTTCACGATGTTTTTTCTTGGAGTTATGAAGAGATGCCAAGTATTGATCCATCTATTGTTCTTCACGAAATCAAGACATACCCAGGAGATAAACCTGTTCGCCAAAAATTGCACCCAACACATCCTCAGAAAACAGTGGCAATAAAAAATGAGGTAGAGAAATTGTTGAATGTTGGTTTTATCTATCTCATCCCCTTGAAGGAATGGGTGTCTAACATTGTTCCCTTCATGAAGAACCATGGGACTATTAGAGTATGTGTCGATTACCACGATCTTAATAATACTTGTCCTAAGGACAACTATCCCACCTCGTTCATCGACCAAATCATAGATAATTGTGCTGGGAGCGTCATCTTTTCATTCGTGGATGGATTTTTTGGTTATAATCAGATTTAGATACTCCCCTCTAACCAACATAAGACAACTTTTATGTTCCCATGGGGTACGTTTTCCTATCGTAAACTCCCTTTTGGCCTTAAAAACGTTGGGGATATGTTCCAGTGGGCCATGTCGTATGCTCTATATGACATTAAACATATCACAAATGCGTATTTAGATGATTTTATCTCTCATTATCTTCGTCGTGACGACCATATCAAACATCTTCGAGCCATCTTTCTTTGGTGCCACTATTATAGGATCTGGCTTAACCCACAAAAATGCATTTTTTGTGTTGAATTTGGATGACTTCTTGGATTCATAGTCTCCAAGGATGGGATCAGAGCGGATCCATTAAAATTTGAGGTGATTAATTCATTGCCTCATCCCACCACCATTATCCAACTTCAAATTTTGCAAGGAAAGGTAAACTTTTTGTGTCGCTTTATTTGCAATTATGCATAATTCACTACAGGATTCATGCGTCTCTTGAATAAATTTATCCCCTTTACTTGGGATGATCAAGCACATTGATCTTTTGATTGCCTAAAACATGCATTGATGCATGCACCATTGTTACATCCCCCTGACTACACCAAATATTATATCTTATACCTTGTTGCTTCTGTTTCCACCATTGGAATGGAGCTATTTCAATAGATTAATAGCAACCAAGAACATGTAGTTTACTATTTGATCAAAGGACTTTCAGGTCCCAAACTCAACTACTCTCATGTTGAAAAGATGGCTCTGGAAGCCACCATCATTGTTCAGAGATTTCGTCACTATATCCTTCTTCGCAAAACCATCGTAATTGTAACACCCTATTTCCCCCATTTTGTAATTAATCATAAAATAGGAATTACCATGCTAATGCATGAGGACAATGTAAATGTATTATTGTTTGAGTTGCCAATGACTGACTGTGGGGGTGAAGCCTTGAAAGTACTGGCCATGCTATCATTAGAGGAAGAATTCGAAAAATATAAGAGAGGGTTCATTATGACAAATAACCCCAAAATTCCCTTGATGAGGATGACAACCTCCTTCGGATCTCAAGGAGAGAAATCAGTTAATAAAGAAAGGACCGGTGATTGAATTATCAACCACCCCCATGAATGGAAACATGGGCTATCAGCCAAAAGTACCATAGGGACCTGCAGACCTAAGCTTCCTTCTGACAGAAGGAACATGATAGGTCGACAAACCTTCCAAGGTAAGAGGGATACACATGGGAGAGGAGACCTGAACAAAAAAAAAGGAGCGTAAGCTCGCAAGGGAGATGCACAGAGCTCTCCAACGAGTCAGGAAATGAAGGCCATGAGCTTGATGCTGAGGAGCATCTGAGAAAACTTGCCAAGGCCATAACTGAGAGTGAAAGCTTTGAGTTACAGAGAACATGACCCAAACATAAGCGAAAACAGAGGAAGAACCCTCGAGAAGTGTGAGAATTCCCTGGTGATATCATGGCTTGGCACGGGGGTGGCCAGAGTGCTAAGAATGAATGCCTCTGTGCCTATGGTCGGGTGGAAGGACAAACAACCACAGACAGTTGGTTGGTGACAACCTGTAATAGATAAGTGATTTCCTACCTTGTGTAATTTAGCCGTAACTGTGTATGAATTGGTTATACTGTGGATGTTTCAGGAATTGTGCATATTTCTTAATGGATATACTGTATCTCCCCTATTTCTGCTTGATTGTATAACTAGGCCAGTAAGAAATTATATGGTTAGGAGATGACTTTATACTCATAAATGCTTGTGTCCTGTGGAGGCATAAGCCAGAGTCACGAACTGTGTGTTCGTTGATCCCAGACACAGTTTCATGTAGGCATGCCAACCCTCCTAATTGTTTAGAGTCCCTTGGAGGATGAAGTTTGTTAAGCTCAGGAGAGGTAGTGCAGATCGACACAGGCTTTCTATGAGGCAAGATGAACTCAGAACTCCTTAAGTCTTGGACAAGCTCAGGAAGGATCACCCTGTTGTGTGCAAGAACCCTGCATGGAGTGCAGAGGTCGAGAAACCATTTGGAGGTTTCAGAGTGTATGAAACTTCAAGAGTGACAAATATACCGTGATCGAAATTGGATATGAACTATTGGTTCAATTCGGGGAAATAGAGGTGAGGATTTCCCCAAAGTCCCGAAGGGTGAATCACCGATTCACAGGGGAAAATATGGACCATTGGAGCCTACGTCCAGACAGTTAGAGAAGAGTGTGTAGGGGAATAGACCTAAACCGTTGGATCGAGTGCAAGGGATCGATAGCCGTCGGATCCAGAAAAGGCACACGAGGTTTAACCTGGTGCATGCAAGGGAGAGAGGACTCGTCAAAGTCCTGAAAGTCCCAAAGTATTTGGAACCATCCATCGGCATAGGACACATGGCATTTGGGTAGCATTTTGCTGACTTGCAACTTGGAGTGGTCAAAGGGTAAAACTGCATGAGCTCATGATTCACAAAATCATGACGTGATCATGGTCATTAATCCATGAGTGATTTGGACCATCGGTTTAGTGTGAATAACTTTCAGTGTTTCGGCATCCGAGAAACCAGAGGGAAAGACCCTCGTCTTTGCAAGTCACAAAATCCTGGTATACGAAACCCCGATGCGCTCTGTGGATGAACCGGTTTAGTGTGAATAACTTTCAGTGTTTCAACATTTGGGAAACTAGAGGGAAAGACCCCTCATCTTTGCAAGTCGCGAAATCCCGGTATACGAAACTCCGATGCACTCTGTGGAGCCAGTTTAGTGTGAGTAAGTTTCGGTGTTTTGGCATTCGAGAAACCAAAGGGCAAGACCCCTTGTCTTTGCAAGTCACAAAATCCCGGTATACGAAACCCTGACGCGCGATTAAGACTGTGTGTCTTTCAACACCCTTAAGCTCAGGAGGGATAGTGACCGTCAGATCTAGATCAACGAGGGTCATTGATCTCATACACGAATTCCCATATCAAAATTAGAGGATTGGAGTGACAAGAGATTTGGAGTCACTGCATCGTGAACTCCTGGTTCACAAAACTCCGAAAAGATCTGGACTGTTGGATCCAAATCATTGAGGATCGTTGGATCTCGTACAAGAACTCACGTATCGGAGTTTAGGGAATGGAGTGACCAGTGGTTTGGGTCACTGCATTTC